>RXPK01000714.1:0-186103 GCA_004143645.1 Protaetia brevitarsis
TGAACTTTTGACGAAACGCAATACAGTTGAAATCTCCCTTGAACGGAACACCAACGGGACCAAGCTGAAGATGTCCGTTCAGGAGGGTGTCCACAGAAAAGAAATATGTAGTAGATACAACAAAAATCGTGTTTTAACGAAAAATGAATATATTAAAGAAACTGGGACATTTAAATGGTATATGTATATAAATGTTTTAAAATAAATAAGAATTTTAAACTTAAGAAAAAAAAAACGTTTATTTCCTTTAGATATATACAAAGTATAATATAATATGTACATAGATACATAGATGTAGTATGTAATACAAAACAGTGAAATGAATAGTCACTTCAAGGACGCAAAATTCATATTATTGTTGTTTGTCTTCTCTTTTTCTTTAAAATGGCGTCTTGAAATCGTATTTCTAATTAGAAAGAAGCTCCAAAGCTCTGTATCTCCGTGATTTTCGACAAAACTTTTGAGCTGCTTGGTCAGGATAATAGCTTTATCATAATTTGGGATAGCTTCTGTTGGCACTGGAACCTCGTCGACATCAGAATCTTCCGAAAGTTCTTGTATTTCAACTGGATTTGTAATTTCTTGTTCTGAATCTGGATCTTCAACATACAAATCTTCATCTACGTTCAAAAAATCATTAAGGTTTTCATTATCCGTCAATTTTTATAAATTCTTATTTTTGAGGATATCTGAAAGTACATTAAGAGGCAAATCAATCTTCTAGGACAGATATATCAGCCTCAGTTAACTGCTCTTCACTTTGCATATTTGCATGATTAAATCCTGCTTTGCGGAAGCAATTTTGAACTGTCTCTTTGGTTACTTGGTCCCAAGCAAAAACCGCCAAATAAACTGCATCCAGTGGTGTAATTTTCTTTATTAACTCAAAAGCTGTACTAGCAGTTTCAATGTTTACTAGCAGATGTTTGAGTATTAGACTTTCGGTAATAAGTTTTAAAATTCTTCTATAATCCCTCTGGTCAAGTTGTTGACAAGTTGGTGTACAATTAGGGGTAAAAATAATATTTTATATTATTATTTAAGCGAACGTCTTTCGGATGAGATCCCGCATTGTCTAAAAATTACAAAATGTTTCTTTTTTCTTTAGCCATTTTCCAATCTAAGTCTTGCAACCACTCTGTCATAATTTGTCCTGTCATCCAAGCTTTTTTATTTTATTTCCAAGTTACAGGCAGGTTATTTATGTTAATGTTTTTAAAGGCTCTGGGTTAGCTGGCCTTACAATGATTAGGAGTTTTTCTTTTTCACCCGCCATATTGCACCAATGCAAAATTGTAAACCTCTCTTTGGGATACTTACCCCCAATACATTTTTCCTTCTTTAATGTGAGCGTTTTGTCGGGTAGAGCCCTAAAATATACGCCTGTGTCGTCGGCATTATAGATGTCTCTCGGTGAATATCCCTTAATCAAAGAAGGACACTTTTTTAAAAACGATGAAAGATCTTCAGCAATAATCGAGGCTCCTTCTCCCGAAATCACTTTAAAACTTATATTGTGACCGATTCTAAATTTATTGAGCCAACCAGAAGAAGCACTGAATGTAGAATGTCCCAAAGAAGCGGCTATTTCTCTTGCTTTACATCGTATTAGCGGACCTAAAAAAAAAATAAGTTTTTTGCGTTTTTGTCACGACAAATCTATTGGTAATCTCATTCTTTTTATGCATATATTAGAATTTAATATGAAAAGAAAAATCAACGCATTAATACAAGAAAACCTTATCTAAAAAAAATCATATGGATACCTGTTAAAGGAATCCCCTTATGGCGATCGGCTGTAAACCAATCATAACACAATTTGTCAATTTTAGTACCATCACCCGTCAAAAAGCTTCTTTTTTCATTCAAATTGCTGTTCGAGATCCATTTGTTTAGAAGGATTTCTTTATGTTTAATTATATCTGCAGCTTGTGTTTTTCCAATATTAAAACGCTTGGATAAGTTTCCTTACACTTAATTTCTCTCTATTGTAAACTTCAACAATCTCAATTTTTTGTTTAAGCGTGAGAATTTTTCTATTTGGAGCCATTTCTACAATGAAGCCCACTGTGTCTTTTCCGCATAGACGTCAGACTAATATTGAATGCAGATTCAATCGAAAGCGTGCACCCAAAGAATAAGAACGGTAAATCCCCGGCCAACTTGGGGAAGTCCCTAATTCACGCAAGATTGAGAAATGCAATAGCAATACTCTCGATAAAAAAATAAGATAAGGTGTTTCTTTTTATTTTATTTTTTGTCCGGTTAAGAGAACATTTTCTCGTGTCCGCGTCCGTTCAAGAGAATGTCCGTCCAAGAAAGAGTTAATACAATGGAAATTATATGAAAGCCGGTCGGGACCATGAGAAACTGTCCGTTTAAGGGAGGTGTCCGTGTAAGAGGTGTGTCCGCGAAGGGGAATTTCACTGTATCGAAAAACTTATGTAAATAAGATGCATATTATTTACATCATCAAATAGAGTAATTATTCAAGATTAAATTACTGCAATTTTAACTTTGTACGAAGAAGTTAAAAATATGCTTTTCGATCGCGACGGTAGAACAAAATCGAATTCATTGTAACGAATACAAACAACGAAAGTAACGATTAGGTAACAAGTAATGAAAAGTAACGAAATCTTACATCACTAATCGAGAGACTACTTTGCCATGCTATCGTTTGATACGAAGCGATATCTTCAAAACCACCAAAGAAAAGGTGATAAAATTCGACGAACTTTTTCACCGACCATCAATGGATACGATCCCTGTACGTTTATTAATTCAATTCCAGGGCGATCATTTCGACTCGGTTTTTGTTCTTTCCAAACTCCGCGCCGGACGCTCGCAGAGTCTGACGGAGTGCAAAAACACCGATCCCACTTTACGCCAGGATTTATGGGTATTCCGTGCATGTCCGTACTAAAACGCGGGCACATGCACGTTACATACTACAGCTATAATATGTATTCTATATGTATAATGGGCGCATCGGACTTTATGAAATATTAAAGCGATCGAAGGGCGTCCGCGATCCAGTATCATTAAATGTTTTACAATGGCTACAACGCTACCAGAACACGGGCGGCACACACACAGACACACACAGATACGCCGAGAGAGAGTCTCGCAAGAAATCCGGACGAATTTAATTTTATCGCCTCCTTAATTCATCCGCTAAAAAAAGTGTTACCGCCGCTTATACTGCCGTGATCGGCGTAGCGCAGGACGCACGGTGGGGCCCCTTTTTTCCCCGTCCGATCTGGTCTCATTAAGCGCGCTGTGAGAACGATTGTCTTACAACGGATGCAATCGTGTCTACACGCGGTTCCTCTGCGCGCAACGAGATTCTCCGGGCACTGCTTTTGCCCTTTTTTAGAGTGTGGTTGTCGCAACGTTTGCTGGATAATTATGTGCGTACGTTGAAGGGAATTTTTCCCGAATGCCGAACGCGTTGTGTCTTCGCTTGTAATGTCCGTAAGGAGAAGCCTTTACGTATCCGTAAAGGCTAATTTAATGTTCGTTGTTAGTAGCGCTGCAATTAAAGAATGACACCGCAAATGGTTAAAAGAACTGTTTGTGTGCCTAATAGCGTGAGCATTAATAAATTTCAATTACCTTATCAGTGTAACTATCGTATACAGAACTATAAAAAGTTAGGTGCACAAAGAATATACCATCAAATACAGAATTGATGTGCTGGTTAATTTTTTTTCTTCTATTAATCGACTCATAGTACACTGGAAAAAATATCGTATATAACATTTGATAAACCAGCGTTAATTGACCTAACTTATATGTAAAGCACGGACAAACGCGTTTGGAGAAGCGGGGAAGCGGAAAACAGTAGAGAATATTATGTAAGGTTCTGTATTCACACGTAAGAGAACTTCATATTTACAAAGGAAAATCTAGAAAGTATTATGTAGTTACTAATTTTAAAAACTTATTAAATCACAATGAGAGAAAATAACAATAATTAACATTAAGTAGTGAAAAGAGCTTCCATGTTTTGGGTCTAGTTGCATCAACCCCATGACCAACTATTTTATTTCTATTTTATAAATAGATGTAAAAAATTATTAAATCTTTTCTTGATATTAGTTATATTAATATAATATGCATAAAATATATTAGGAAACATTTAAAAAATATATATGTTATTAGCATTAATAATATTTTATTACAAATGTTTTCTCAATATATTTTTCATAACTCTACAAGAATATTTGCTTTTTATTTTCTGTAAATATTATTTCATATAAAAAAAAAAAAGATGAATGTTTTTGCTTTTGTACATTTGTGTGCGTAGGACGAATAATATAAAATGGGTAAAATATGCATACATATTAAGTAGTATGTACTATTTAAAATGATAGTTTAAAGATTAAATTAGATAATATATATCTAATATGATTTAATTAGTATCTAAGTTGAGCTCTGTAACTTTTCTACTAATATATCTGCGTTTTGTATTATATTATTTGTAATATTTGTAAGTTGCGAACGTCAACACAAACACCTCTATTATTACGGTGTTCGTGTTATATGATTTAGTATTGTTTATGCGTTTATGGATTAGGTACATAGAATGCATACGCGCACGTGTGTATCATCAACGTTTTCATTCGTTTGTCCGTTACATGTTATAGCTTATAATAGTATACGATTAGGGCAGATTAGGGTTAACTGTGTAATTAATTGTTGCGGGGTGTGCTTTAGTTTTTGTGGTGACTACGGGTAAGCAAAACTTTGAACATGTCATGCATTTATAAGATAATTGGAATGCTCAATATCGCTATGTACAGAAATCGTTTAATAATATAATTGTAGAATTTTATGTATCATATATGTACTGCATCTACCAGATAAATTGCTAGTTGATTTGCTTAAGAGATTCATCTCGTAGATAAGCGTCATACCTGAAATAGAGGTTAGAATACGTTGTGTTGTTTTATGTTTGTACGTAGAATGTTTTCAAATATTATGAAATAAAGTAAAAAATAAGTATCGTTAAGTATTAGAATGTAGCTACCACTCCAATTATTGTAAATGCTCCAAATGTATTAGTAGGTGTTGATAATGTTGTACGATGTTTATTCATGGTATGATCTAATACAATTGGCATTGTTTTAGAGGCCACAAGGAAACGCCATGAGAGCGCACTACCGAAGATATGAAAAAAGCCATAGGTTGTACCTGGCACCAGCCAAGCTAGACTTAAGAATGAGTATTTTTCATTTTTATTGGCTTATTCAAATAAAATGATAATAAATATGTTTGTTTTTTATTTAGAACACTTCAATTAAAAAATAGTGATTAATTTGATAAACCTTCAGTATGCCTTAAAAGATGCCAGAATTATCGATTATTAACTTGTATGGTGAGTGTGAAAAAACAAGTTCTTGCTCTTTAGACAACTCTATGTATGTTTCAACTTTTCGTTATCGACGTTATACATTCTACTAAATAACCAAGAACAATTTTAGTTCATTTTGACAAATTAAATAGATTCCATAAAAAAATCTCAATTTTCATATAAATATTTTAGAAAAAATTAAGCGCTTACATTAATTTTAAAATATGGAATAAATATTTTAATTGAATATTTTATTTATATTTAGAAAAAAATATGAAAAATATATTCAAAAACCTCTCACGAAAAATATTTATAAAATATATTTTTAAAAATATCTATGTAATATTTCTGGCTGTTAGGGTTGGTTCAAAACATAGTTGGCAGGCCACGTATATTTATAGATTTAAGCAAAAGAAAATTTTGTTAATGAACGATCCTGTTTTTCATTGTAACATTTCCGATAAGAATTATAATGGAGAAAACAATTGAACGTCATAAAGATAATAAATGTGTTAATTATTGTAAAATAAATGTCCGAGAAACCAATGGAAAGCTAAAGCGTATCATTATAAATGAAGATTTAAATGGATACCAACCTTATTGTAGAAATACTGTACACATTGGGTCTGTTTT
This sequence comes from Protaetia brevitarsis, assembly GCA_004143645.1. Classification (NCBI taxonomy): domain Eukaryota; kingdom Metazoa; phylum Arthropoda; class Insecta; order Coleoptera; family Scarabaeidae; genus Protaetia; species Protaetia brevitarsis. The sequence continues at coordinate 5,993 of RXPK01000714.1, forward strand.
TTTTGTCATAAAAGTAGGCTGATAATATATAGAGATACGCAACCGACTGTGACTACTAGTTGTGGTGATAATGTTGAAAATGACAGTTACGGCAGTGTTTTGGATGATCCTGCCTTTTGTGTGTTTTGCCGCAATAGTTCGCTTCAAGAAAAATATACACATTATGTGAATCTAAAAAAAATCTTCCTACTGTGCTTTGAGAGGCTTACCTTCAAGAATTTATTAAACGAAAAATTTTTATTCAGATACAGAAGTTGCCCAAGCCATTTGATAAGAGATCATTTAAAATGTGCACAGTAAAGTAAAGCACAGTAGTTAAGATTTTTTTAGATGCACATAATGTACAGTAAAAATGTGTTGTTTTATCTCTATTGATTTGTAACTCTGCATATTCTTCTTGAAGTTAACACTTGACAATCAGGATCATCCAAATCACTGTTGTAACTGTCATTTTCAACACAGCTTTTGTTATTTCACGGACGGAATTATTTAGATTCCCAGACATCGATCGCAGTAATACTGTATAAGCCACTCTCAAAACGAAAAAGTTTTGATATCCATTCCATAGGGTATGACATTACTAAAGAGACCGGGTGTACATCCAGTAATTTGATTTATTCCTCCGCCTACACTCTTCAAAGCGATTCATTCATTTCAATACCGTAGTCTATAACCAGATCAGCTAGTTACCTCGCAATATTAAAACGCACCGTTGCAGGTACACACATTAGACTTTGAAATACCTCTCTCCCAGTAGAAATAGAAACCTACATTCATAAAAAACAACAAATAACTTATGTATGAGCCACAGAGTTGTTGAATGTTTATTACCGGAGGTAGGAATTTATTTACTCAAACATGTCGACGCATTTGACTGACAGTGGGTAGTCCTTTCTACGTATTTGTCGCATCTACTTATAAGTAGAATGAGATACAGCCCTACTTATGACAGTAATGATTCCATATGTATTTATGTACAAGTTAAATAAAAAAAAAAAAAACTATTTAGCATTTCGTAAACTTTCAGGTTATCTATATAATTGTAAATGACGAGTTAAATTGAAATTTTAATATGTATAAATTGGTAGGCATTGTTAGTGAAATTCATCGTATGAGATAGCGCTGTTTTGATTTTAAATTGGAATTTAATAATCCAAAATATACTGGATTATAGTTTATGTTAATTTAAATATTGCAAATAAGTGTACTTACCTTGAGTAAGAGTGCTTATGCTTCTTAAATGTTTTTGATATGTTATTACACAATAAATTGTTCATGTTATCAATATTTACACTGCTTTTATTAATAAAAGCTGAAGATACATTAAATTTTATGTTGAAATCCATTGAATGTGTCTTGGTTCTATATCTCATGGTATTATGTCTGATTTTTAATTCGTTATTTTATTTTCTTAGTCATTTTTGTTTATCGTGTTTTACTTTCAATGTTTATATTTGACTTTTTAATTTTAAATTTCGATTTCGACATTTTTAAGACCTGAAGATGGAGTGCCATAGCTGAAACAGGTAGTCTTAAAATATAGGGTGCGCCATTAGTGGTTCGGCGCAATTTAGCGCGAAAACTATCAACGTTAGGAAAGTTAGGCTTTTTTCACAGTATATTACTGTGCATTTTATAAAATTATTTACAAATATACAGGGTGTTGCAAATTCCCGCAGCTACCTTTAACTTTTTTATTTTAAATGGATTGCTATATATTTTAGTAGTTATTGTGATAGCCACCTAAAATATTTTTGCGATGATATTCCGACAATTAATTTTGGATATATCGAAAATTTAGTCAAAATTTTTACGATTACAGCTTCTGAGATTTTAAGTTTTATCCTAAAAACTAATGTATTATCGCACGTTATTCTTTTGTTATCAATTGGGGAGTTAACACTTTATATATTTCGGGGTGATGCAACATAAAAATACATACAGAGTGTTAAATATGTTAGTGTCACATTTATGAAAATTCAAACGCGTTTCTGTCGATTTTGCCAGATAGAATTTATATTTTTCGAAATTCTCAGCAAATTACCTTCGAAATGGTACCAACAACATAACATTTATTTCCAGCATTTTTTAAGATATTGTAATTTTAGGGAAAATATGTCTGCAATATTCAATATGCGAGACACCTAATATGGCTAGATGGCCATGATTTTCAAACAAAAACTAAGAATCTGACAATACGTCAAATCTCTGCTTAAAATTAACCCCTAAAGTAGTTTTCTGTAGTTTCTCTTTGGTATTATCAAGTTTTAGTATTTGTTATAATTTTATTACCGCTAGTTTCTTGCAATTTAGATTTTTTATTTGTTGATTATTAGTTATCACGCATTACTTTAATCTGGTGTATCATTTTGTTGTAACCAACAAGGTCAAAAGAGCTCTGGTGGTGTGCTGAAACTTTGCAGGGAAAAATTGAGGATGTAACCCAAAAATACTGCTTTGGATGTATACAGCGATAGTGAGACCAATCATCACTAGCATGGAGCAAAAGAACTAATCTGGCCACCGTGAGAATTAACCTCTCGAAAGTGCAAAGATTAGCATGTGTATGCATAATGGGGGCTATGAGAACCTGCCCAACAGCAGCTATCGAAGTAATATTGGATCTCACCCCTCTCCATATTGTAGTAAAGGGCGTGGCAAAAAGAACCACACTCAGAATGGTCAAGGAAGGAATGATTAGGCATAGGCCTCAATCTCCTGACGGTGATCAAACCTGGGAAATGCCCCGGGAGGATATGTTAAAAAAATTCAGCTTTGTGAAGGAATTCATCATAAAGCTCAGTAAGAGGAGCGAGTGGGATCATAACACCATCTTGAACTTGAATAGAAATGCCATCAAATGTTATACTGATAGCTCCAAAACGGCAGAGGGAACTGGAATAGGAATATATGCGCCTAGAACCACATATTTCGAAAGCTTGGGAAAATATCCAAGTATATTTCAGGCGGAAATACACGCTATTGAAAGATGCGTTCAGTTCAATATGGATAGCAGGAGATTATCATCATGTCTAATAGTCAAGCAGCCATCAAGGCGCTGAGCTTATATGAAATCAGTTCCAAGATGGTCTGGGAATGCCTAGGGAAACTAAATGAGCTAGGCAAAAGAAATAAAGTAACCCTCCTGTGGGTTCCGGGTCACACAGGAGTGGAAGGAAACGAAATAACGGATAATCTCGCAAAAAAGGGACTGGAATGCCTTTTGTAGGGCCTGAACCCTTTTGCGGGTTAAGTAGCAGTACCATACTGAAGAAACTAAAAATAGAAATGGAGCAGAGAAAATCCAGTTACTGGGAACATCTCCAGGGAATGAGGCAAAGTAAAATTCTTCTGGGAACTTACAATCAGAAGAGGTTTACAGAATGCATCAACCTGAGTAAGAACAACGTTCGCATATTGACAGGAATAGTTTCAGGCCATTGTAGACTGAAAGGACATCTGAGTAAGCTTGGATTGGAAAAGGAATCTGAATGTAGATTTTGTGGGGAACAAGATGAAACACCCATCTATCTCCTTTCAAACTGCGTAGCACTGCGCAACTCGAGGGCGTTGCACCTGGGAGCATGTGAAATCGAAGAGGGAGACTTACCTAGACTGGAGCCCTCTGACATCCCACACTTTCTGAAAGGAATAGGATTAGAAGGCCAGCTGTAAAGCAGCAAGAATAGGGGACACAACAGATCTTTTAGGTCTCACCGTAACATCATCCTTCTATCTACATACATACATCATTTTGTTCCTGTTCAATTGCGAAAAATGAACTTCCCGAAGGAGGAACTCATAGACATGGTATTTGTTCTTGGCGCTTGCAACAGAAATCTACTATTAACACCAAGAATATACACTGAAAAAATTAACAAATTAATGTATTACTATAACTAACAGCTTTTTGCGGGTTTCGCCGTGTGTCAAAACTTTCGCTCGACGTTTCGCTGTTCATACTGACAGCTTCTTCAGGATAACTGAACAGTTGAGTTAGGCTGGCCTACACCGGCCGTGAAAGCCTACGCAGTGTTTAATGTATTACTGCTAATAACTGTAATAATTAAGAGGAATTTTTCCGGACGGACGCTCTACCAATTAAGATAGAGAGAAGCACAGAAATAATTAGTTATTTTAAGTATTACATACATTTGACCCAATAAAACTTTTTATTTAAGCAAAGTATTTTATTTGTTTAATTCCATTAAAGATATTGTTGAAACAAACAAATTTTATTAACAAAATTATTTGCTTCGAACAACAATATATTTGTTTGCCCATATTTAAACAAAGATTTTAGTTAGTCAATACAACTAAAATTTGATTGAGTGAAACAAATGGGTTTTTCAGTGTGCTATAAAAGTTATTGATTTAGAAGACACGTCATGTGCAGCCTTCTCGGCTACCTAGGTACTACTGATAAAATAATATAAATATAAAAAAAAAATATTAATCAAATTTGAATGGAGAAGGCATTGTTATTTTCATTATATTGTTGTTATTTTTACCAAGAAAAATTACCTAAACTTTTTAGAGTGATAGCACTTGCTTAAAGGAGCTTGTGACTATGTCTGCTTGTGGATTTCCTATAAATATATACAATTACAAAAGATATTCCAAAATAACTCATTTCTTATTAATTTCATATTTCGTCAGCACCAGAACAGCGGATGTCTGCTAGTGCGGTAGACACAATTAGGATGTATGCGTAATTCGATATAATGTTGCACAAAAACTCGTTGTTCGAAACAGAAAACAGATCAAGAGAGACAAGGCGCGCTAAAATAGAAAGAGGCTACTAGACGCGTCAGTATAGTATAACTTGTATACCACAGAACGCACGTGTCAGGTACAACATACTCGCTCTTTGTTTATATTTCCCTCGCATTTTCGGTGCTGTTGCATTCCGTGTTTACGTTGGCCTCTGGTTTTATATCAAATACTGTGTACGGGAGCGTCTGGATTGTCTCAACGCGATCTGGGAAAAGAATGCGCTTCTCTCTAGGTATACCTTTCGGTGTTGTGGACTCTGTACGAAGCCGAACAGCGGGTATAATATGGGAAACTCGGTAGAGCAGACGTTAAAAGATATGAATTTACTGGTTAGATATAGCGCGCAACGGTTTAAATAATGATAGGGCGATAGCGAATGTTTGAAATTCGATACATTAAACACGCGGCCACAACAGTTGTAAATTTCGTTTGATGGCACTGGGAGCAAATATTTTCGTTACACTGATGGAATTAAGGCTCTTATTGGTAAATTGCCGTCTGGGATTTCATAAACTTCCATACGATCATATATGCCCAATGGGTTTGCTCGGTTTAAAATTCTTTTCCTCTTACGAAAAAATTTATGGAAAGGCATCCGCCAATGGCAAACTGGAAGACATATATGTTTGAATGTACATAATAGGGTTGTACGATCTGTTTCAAAATGAATTACATCTCAGTAGGTACTGAGCTACTAGTACTTGCATATTATAATAAGCCGCTTACCTTTTATGATAAGCAATTATATTTCTAATGTCATTTTGTAGTTACCACGTAGCACTAAACGCTGCCCAGAAAAATGCTGATAAACGTCACGTAGGACAAATCTTTGTTTAATTCTGAGTCGATACTCTTAATTCAGAACAGTTGTACAGTCTTTCTCAAGTAACACGAACAGTTATTTAGTTATTTATTATGAATTAGGTAAATACGCAAATTAGCAAAAAATTTATGTTATTAACATAGATAAAAGTTTTATTCAAATTTAAAGATAATATGAAAAAAAAAATATAACAACTGTTCAAATTGGTAGCCGTCAGTTTCCAGACATAATTGTGGTCTTCGAGGAAGCGAATTCAAGACGCGCTTCAACATATCGGGGGTGATTAGTCGAACTGCTTCCGTAATTTTATTAATTACATTCTATTCGCCAGCTGGAGGCGTTGCATAGACCTTTTACTTTAAAAAACCCCAAACGAAAAAGTCCAGAGATCTTGCCGACAATGCTATTGGTCCTTTACGTCGTATTCACCCGCTTCGGAAAGTGTGCGTTTAACCAATCCCTTGAAATTCTGGCATTGCGAGCAGGTGCATCGTCATGCATGTATAAAATGTTGTGTCTGAGATTCAAAGAAATATTATCCAGTACTTCTTCTAAAACGTTAACGTACTCAATCCTATTTAGACGATTCGGAAGAAATATTGGTCCAACAACTCGGAGATTTAAAATCCTAAGCCAGATATTTACGGAAAATCTCTGATTTGCAATTTCCCTAACTGCCTTAGGATTTCCATCCGCCCAAAAATTAAAGTTATGCCTATTAAAAACTCCATCTCTCGTAAGCAAGCATTCATCGCTCCAAAGAATATCCAATAAAAACTTCGGCTCTTCTTGAGTACTTTCTAAAATACTATTACAAAACATTTTTTCCATGCAGATTATTGTTCATATACAAAGGTTGCACTTTTCTTGCACAAAATGGACGCAAAAGATTCTGAGATAGTACTGAGTGCACTGTTGTTTTGCTAGGAATATTCAGGTCCCGAGGTATTTGTCTTGTGCTGGACGTCGGATCTTTATAAACAGCATCAAATATTTCTACCGCTGTTATGATAATTGGGTATAAACGTGGCAGTTTCTCGAAGTCGCTGATCCAATCGACGGAACGCGTTGATGGATGGGTGTCGTCGTTGTGGGTAACGTATTTGATATTCTTCTTTGCCAAGTTTGCATTTCCGTTGCAAAATTCGAATACCATATATATGTCAGCATATTCTCCAAAGGTAAACATTGTTCAGTATTAAGAACAACACAATACATATGTTATTCTATTTCAACAACCAAATGTCATATGAAAAACGTCAAAAACTGACAACTGGTTTTTACCTTCAAACAAGCAACCCCACTGTACCACGTTGCCATAAAAAGTGCCAATGAAGAAATGTTAAAAATGCAAAGTATTGGGTATTAATCAATTAGTTACGTCAATACATTTTAGACAATTCTATTTCTAAATTTCACCACAACGATTTTACAAAGGTAAATTTAACGAATTAGGCGTTCACTTTAAGTTTTGATGGTCTCGTGTGACTTAAGAAAAGATTGTATAACTTTCTTGAATTAAAATTATCGCCTCAGAATCGAACAAACAATCGCTCTACCTGGTGCTTATCCACCCTTTCCTGGCAACCGTGTATAGTTTTCCTGACCGATTTTAACTTAATACTACTAAATAATATACACATTGCAATAAAATATTTTTATTGTTGAAGCATATTTTAGAAGTGCACAATTTTCTAATGGCGAATGGCAATATTTCTATGTTGAATGTAAGGGACAGCTTCGCTTGCAGTTTCCTAATAGAGTTGTGAATAATACGGCTTTGCATCATATCCGTCGTTTGCGTATCTATCCATACAAAGTATCAGTTGCTATATCAGAGATCACGCTAGCAGGATAAGCTATATTCTAAGTATCTTTTTGTGCAACAACGATACTAATAAAAATTAAAGCGTTTTTTTTCTGGAACATACAGTCTACATGCGATTGTATTTGTTATTAATTTCATCACACATCGCTCGACGATAAATTTTGACAGTGACAGGTGAATAACCAATATACTATTTAATCTATACCTCCATTTCAAGAAGGCGGAATATCATAATTTATAGGAGACATTCATGACCACCTAGACGTAATTCATTTTGAAACAGTCGGTATAATTAGACGTATAAGGTGTATACAGAGTGTTTCCTAAGCTCTCTAAGAAAATAAATAATGATACTGTGATGGGTTTGGTCCTTTGGTTCGCTTGGCTTCTTTTAATCACACACAGTCGTGGGATTTTGTGGTTTATTTGTAACAACGAAAGCGACGCATAGCGTCGAATGACAATATCATAGTATAACGCTACTACGTACTAGTCACCGTACTACTAATTAATCAATAATCAATTGTGTTCTTATGCTATCCTACTCATCTATCTTATATCTAACCTTACATAAACACGTTTGCGTATTTGTTTACTTTGTTTATAAATATTATTTAACGTTAACATACATTCAAGCATGTGTACCCTTAAACATTTACATCTTTATGCTCACGTCTATAATGGTTTCTTGCAATGTAGTGCAAGGGCACATGCTATTGTATTACAATACTCCTTACCAAATTTTAAGACGAAAGTGTGGTATAATTTTTTTTCGATTATCGCTATAATTTGTTTTCGAAATATAGGGTGTTGAAACTTTTTTCTTTTTTTTTTTCTTTTTATTAATTAATTAATGTCAAACGATATTCGAATGATATTTGTTAAACATATTAGGGGGTTAGAGCACTTCACTTTGGGTTAGCAGAATATTGTTGATCTAAATAGTTTCTAACACGTCATGCAGGTACCACATTAAATCTGTCCATCTTAATGGCACTTCATCCATCAAACCTGTCAATTAATCTCTAAGGGAGTTGTAATAGACATCGCCAGTAAGTCGATTTGGGAAAAATTTATACTGTCAGAGATGTTAGGAAACATCCTGTATAGTATTTCTTAATTGTTTTTATTTACTACAATTTCTCTACGAAGTAAATCTTCATCAGGCAGATTTTACTATAAAATAAGAAAAATGCAATAGATCTTTAAGATAGTAGCACATGTGATATTTTTTTAATAATTTTAGGTTGGTTGAAAATGAGAATTATTCAATTTGAACATTTACCTTATCTCAAAAAACTCTTGAATTTAGCAATATCGAACCCCAATGTAGATGTACCACACAAATGAGATGATAAATCGATTAGATCGATAATAGTTGTAAGAAGAAAGTTGATATCAATAATAATAATAATAATAATAATAATAATAATAATAATAATAATAATAATATATTTATTTCCAACAGGTTTTTAACACCCAATTACAGGAAAATACATAGAGGAAAAAGAAAAGTACATGCCAAGGAGCATTAACAAAGTAGAAATCATTCATTCTTACAAACTAAGATTTAAGTGTAAAAGAGAACTATAAGAATTTGCTTACATAATTCAAAGAACAAAATAATATCATGAAATAGTCAGGAAAACAATGAAGAAAAAAAAAAAGAAAAAGGAAATAGACTATAACTGATTGAAAGAGGCGTAAGCACACTTTACAATAAATTTCAAGCCATCATTGTTGATGTCGCATACATCTGAAAGTCTATTAAAGTGATCACACATTAATGAGACGGGAGATCGGAGCAGCACATTGATCACAATAAAATGTAGGGTGATAGCGGCAATTTAGCCTAGGTATGAAAAAGTTAAGTTTATGTAAAAGCCACGGGCAGTCGATTCTATTATGCACCAGGTTAAATAAAAATTTAATCAAACTAACCATTCTTCTAGCTTGCAATGATTCAAGTTGAATTTGGCTAAAAGTATCCCATAATCAAAACCCCTTAGTGGATAAGATCCCTCAGCTAAAAAGTAAAGAAACTTTAAAAACTTTCTTTGAACCGATTCAATATTATTTATATGAATTGAGTAAATAGGAAACCATATTAAAATTGCATATTCTAAATTAGAACGTATCAAAGAAAAGAACAACGTACGCAACGTCCTAGTATCACGAAAATCTCTACAATTGCGGTAAATAAAACCATAAATTTTAAAGGTACGTGCGACAACATCTGCTATGTGATGAGAAAAGGAAGTTTGGGATCAAATAACACTCCCAGATCTTTCGTTAAACTTACAGAGATTAAAGTAGTACCGGAGATAGTATAAGAAAAAGTAACGGGGTTGATCTTTTAGTAAAAATCATAGAATTACACTTAGAAACATTAAGTGAAAGCCTATTTACTACACCAGGAAACAACAGTGTTGATATTTAATTGAAGTACTCTACAGTCCTCAACAGAATCAATAGAGGCAAACAACTTTAAATCGTCAGCAAACATCAGTTTTTGACAGGATATATCATTAACAAGGTCATTAATAAAAATTAAAATAGAAGTGGTCCTAAATTCGAGCCTTGCGGGACGCCTGATGTAGGGATAATGAACTTAGATATGAAATTACGATACTTGACACATTGTTTCCTATTTAGCAAATAAGATTTAAAGAAATTTAACAGGGAGTTAGAAAAGCCGAAGGAACGCATTTTAGCTAAAAGAACATGATGATCTACCTGATCAAATGCCTTCTGAAAATCCAGGTATATTACGTCGACCTGTCCCCTGTTATCAATAACTTATAACTAAACAAATTGGGTGAAGCAAGCCAAGTTAGTTACCGTCGACCTATTTTGCATGAAACCATGTTGTACTGGGGATATTAAATTACAAATCGAGGAATAGATGTGCTTATATAAAACAGTTTCAAAAATTTTAGCAAAGTTGCATATTAGTGATATGGGTCGATAGTTATGAAGCTCAGATGGGTCACCTTCTTCAGAACAGGACATATATGCGCTATTTTCCAAATTGATGGCATTTTAGAATGTTCTAATATTAAGTTAAATATGATGTGCTTTGCAAAAATGCCTGCGCAATCTCTAATAAGAAAACTGGGAATGGCATCAAAGCCAGCCGTAAAGGAATTTTTAGAACACTTCAAAGCACACTCGATTTCTTCCATGGTAAAGTATGGAACGCTAATAAGCGCATTTGACACATTTGAAAAATTAGGTAGGTCACCAGTAACAGAATCTGTGTATACACTATTAAAGTAATCTGCAAACGCATTTACAATGGAATCGGGGGAAGAAAACTCATTGTTATTATGTCTAACAACGCCAGGGATTCTGGTAGTACCTCTTTTATTTTGAATGAAAGCCCAAAATTTTTTGGGGTCGCAGTGTATTGAATTTTCGACATTACTAATATAATCTCTGTAAGCAATATTAATAAGAGATTTCGCTTGAGACCGCAAATACTTAAACTGGTTATACCAATATGTTGTCCTATACTTTCTATATTTCTTAAGTTTTGAGTCTTTATTTTGCAAGCAATCAATTATGTCTTTGTTGAACCAAGGAGGATAATATCTGCGTTGACAAAAAGTGGCTTTAAATTTCGGTACCGACATATCAAATACATTGTTCAAAATATTGTAAAACAAATTGCATGCAACATCAACATCTTCAATCGAACTTATCGATGACCAATCGGTTTTAAGCAAAGTATTATACAATACGTGAAAATTAGCCCTCTTAAAATTAAACACTTCAAGTCGGTTATTCATTCTGAAGTGGGAGGCACACTCTCTAATATAATTAATGTTAAAAAAATAGCAGGATGATGAGGATCCTCATCAACTAACGGTGATGGTTCGCGACCCACTTCACAATCAAAGCTACAGAAAACCAAATCTAGCATATGTCCATAACTATTACACACTATATTAAACTGCATTACATTATTGAACTCTTTGAAGTTATTCAACACAGTAGTATACCTATCATTAATATCTAAATTGAAAGAAGGTACATTAAAATCACCTAAAATTACGATTTTATTAGCAACTAAACAATCCATTGTATTAAAAATCTCAAAGAATAACTCAAAATCATTAAATGGCAAAGTTGGTGGTATATATAAAGTAAACAAAATGAAATTAACATTTTGTTTACTTTATATATACCACCAATCAACACTTATTATATCAGATGTTGCTAGAAAGCGTCAGCCATGACTACCACCTTGCAAATTTCAAAATCAAATTCCTATTAAAAGTTCGAAGGAATCTAATAAATTAGTTTCGTGGGACACCTCTACATTTGCTATAAGTGTATTTGTTTCATCTTGTAATATACTAGATTCGATTTAGCTTAATAAAAGATAAAGAGCCGAGAATACACCCTCGGCGAACGCCTTACTATATAAACCACTTACGGTATTATTTTATTCACGCAAAACAGTCACACAAACCAAACGTGTCTGTCGCATCATAACGACGGGGAAGTGCAAAGTGTTTGCTTGCGCCCAACCGGTCCCCCTTTTGTCAGCCCTAAACGAACTATTCGCCGGCGTGGGTTTGATCGGCCGAAATAGCGGCTTCCTTCCGAAACGTATAAAGCAATTGCGAGCCGGCGCGTCGAAAGCCGCCTCAGATGGTGTGGGAGGGGAGGGGTTGAGGGGAGATGGGGCGCTGGCTGACGGGAGGCGTCCTTGTCGCATGTCAAGCGCAGACCTTCACAAAGAGATGGCTTCTTTCAGATCCCGTAATTACTGTCCTGACCTGCAACTGAAGCGGAGATGAGATGTTGATGATGATGATGAGGCCCTCTCTCTATGGCGGTAGTAATTTTACTTTTACCCAGTTTAACTGAAATGATGGGACGGTATCGGGCGAAATGACGTGAGTTTTGAGGTAAAGGTAGCAGATCTTTTTTTGGGGGAGTCACGTTCAAAACTTTTGCCGGTGGACATAAGGGCAATAATCGATAGTGACAATTAGAGACCGGATTATATGCAAAGAAAAACTGGAATATATGCATCGATTTTTGAGAAAATATGCATAAACCTAGGGCATATATGCAAAAAAATTGCGACAATATGCAAAATTTTTACATAAAATAAATAAGAGCAGAAATTTAAACATTAACTTTATTGCGCAAAATTTTTTCACAACATATTTCTAAAACAATTTATAATTAAATGTTTTTCAAAATTGTGTAAAAGAAAGTTTTGTCTTCTATCAGAATACATATGTTTCGAAATAGAAAAGCTTCTTTCAACATCCACAGATGTAATTGGTGCATTTTTTGCTTTATTGCAATATATTCTAAACTAAAATTAAAGTCGAAATCGTTTACTGTTTCACCTTTCAAAATTTTCTTAACCTTCTTCAATTTCAAATACCCCGCATTTTTATTTATCACTTTTTTAAATTTATCGTATATAGAATTACCTTCTTACCTTCTTACATAGCACATCAAATTCGTCTACTATTTCGACTGATTCCGAGAGCGACATTCCTTGCGTTTCTAGTTTACCAATGGAACTTGAAACAAAGCTATAATTTGACTTAATATACAAAAGGTTTTGTAGCAATTCTGTTGATGTTACTATCTTTTTACAGTTTTCTAGAGCAATGCAGTCAGCAGTGATTTCAAGAATTACATTTTTTATTCCTTCAAAATTATCGGCGAAAAAAATTGCAGCCTCTAACTATGTACCCCATCTCGTAATAATCGGTGCAGGAGGCAACTTAACACCGGCAAGTCCCTCCTTATAAAATTGGATTCGTAAAGGTGCTTTTCAAAATACTTTTATGACATTGTTAATTAAATCATTAATCAAAAGGAATTGATTCCTAATGTCTTCGGCTACACGATTGAACCCATGAGCTAAACAAGTGGTATGAATAATGTTACTATAAAAAAAAAATGTTAAATTTTGCGCGGCTTTTATCATGCATGTGTATGGTACAGCGTCGGACAACATTAGTAAATTGTTTTCACAAGGTATACTACCAGGTAAAAAGAAATTTGATAAACCTTCTTGAACGAACTGGGCAATTGTCACATTATTTGTTTTTTGAAGTTCTTTACAATAAATTAAATATGATTTACCTACAATATCTTCATGAAGAATTCCTATTAACAAATGGGCAATATAACGGCCACACTTATCCGTACTTTCATCTACCATGATATAAATAAAATTATTTCCTACAAATTGTTGAATTTCTGCTATTGTTTGCTAGTAACAAGATGTGACATAATTTTTTCGTAAGGTACTTTCGTCAGGTATATTATGTTTGCAATATTTTTGCAGAAATGATTTAATTAACATTGTTTAATCTTGCTAATGGTATGTTAGACGAAATTGCGAAATGCGTTACACAGATCCGTATTATATTTTTCTTGTTCTGAGTTTCGTGAAGTTGATGCTACACATTGACGTATAGATTGCTGCACACATGCGGATCGCTTTAGTTTTTCACATTTTCCAGTATGTGATGGAGTTTTAGCGTGTTGATCAATCAGGTATTTTCTCTCAGAAGACACCTACAACAACAATTGCCATTTTATATCAAAAGTTAAAGAATTTAAAAACAATTGTAAAGCTTTTAGTAAAATTAAACTTACCAGTTTACTGCAGGCTTGACAAAATATTTTGTCGCCATCCTTTACCAGTTCAGGATATAGCTTAATGCATAAAGAAATATTGTTCGCTATACTCATTGTATGTACTCACAGCATTTAAAAACGTAACACAATTACATGCTGTTTCGCTCGAAGATATTCAATGAATGAATAGTTTATTTGGGAGTTAATAATAATAAAACGTATTTACCACATCCCTTCTGCTAGGCGAAATTAAACACGTGCAGTTCTTGGAAAAAAGTATTAGAGAAACCAATGTAAAAGATTTATGGTTCTGAGAATTGTCGGTTGTCGATCTACATTAGGATTTACTAGGAATTTTTACTAATAGAAAGGATAAGAAAAAGCTTAAATATGCAATATATGCAACTTTTGTAAAATATGCATAGAAATGCCTAAATATGCAATATATGCAATCACTAATTAGCGCTAATTAACTTCAATTAGTGTAATACGTCTACATATAGACTATAATTAAAGATATGCAAAAAATAAAATATATGCACTTTGCATATAATCCGGTCTCTAAATAACGATTTCCAATTTACTCTGGATGCCCGGTCAGTCTTTACAATCCATTTTCTATCTTACGCAATTTAATATGTTCGCCTGTATCTATTAAAGTGTCTATGTAGGCCGCGACAACACAACGCGCAACGTTTGCTAATACCGTATGCGCACGTGTCCCTGAATCGGGCTGTTTGCAAATACCCATAATGCGTATATCATGAATAAAGAGGATGTCAGAGTCAGAAAGGCAAGAGTAATGCGTATAAAACCCTTCATTAAATCCGGTGTACTAGACGCACTTCACTGGCAGGCAGCACGTGGCCCCTGCGTCCGACAGCCCAGTCGCCCTCACACCACCCCTGTAGCACACCCTTCAGCCTTCCCCCCGTCTAAACTAGTGACGTTACCGGAATCAACCGGTAAAATACCACCGCTTCGATTAACGACGAGATTATTGTGAAGTTTTAACTGATTGTAAGTTGCGTCTGCTTAGTCGTCAAGTTCAAAATAAAGCGGACTTGAATCAACTATCAAAATATTTTTCACTTAAGGGGAGGTTTACATGTATTTGACTGGAAAAATCGATTTTTGGTTTTTTGCATTTTTTGAAAGGTCCAAATATATAACATACATGGTTAAAGCGGTTTCGTAATATTCGCATTGTTTAAGCCGCTACGGCTTAATAAAAGAGCGGGTGTACCGAACACAAACGGAGCATATTAGATGTAATACTATATTCGACTCGGGGCTACTCGGGTCGAAATATCATACTTATTGTTTGTTAGTGTAGTTGTCTTTAATGATTAGAAATGCCACTGCAGTCGGGATCACAAATAAACGACAGAGTAGCTATTTATATTACAATAATATGAAGCAATTAGATCCGAAATAAAACGCACATTTGAAAAAACTGATCTAACAATATTTCTTTTACTTAAAACACACTTTCCCACGCTTTAGAAAACTACTTACCATAAAATGTATCAATTTATTGCAGATGCACTTACTTACACTAAATTTCTTAGAAAAGCTGGCTAGAATATGATGGCAAAGGTAACCGCAATACGGATCATCAGAGTAGCACAGGAAAAATGGAAGTCGATGCGATGCGTTAAAAGAAATTTTCGCACGATTTCGGATAGGCGACCTGAGACAAGAAACTTTTTAAGCAATTTGTGATTTTTAGCCGTACGAAGATGTTACTGTTCAAGAAAAAAGAGAATGCGTTGTAGATGTACAAAAAGAATGAGTAGACTTTGAAGAAAGGGCGCTGGTAAACTGACTGACAAAGTATTGATAATTTAACAATAGTGTACTATGGCCTGGCAATTAGGCAACATCCAGATTCTGCATAAAAAATGAAGCAGCTATTTGGGCTACATTTCATTATAAAGTTCAACCGACGCAGATCCACGACACATTTATTGTCCAAAAGGTGTAGACAGCCTGTGTAAGTGGCGCGTTGCAGAAGCCAAGGTTGAGCTTGCTTCATTCATACAAAATGCTCTCTTGCAAAAAAAAAATCAAGATGCTATTAGGCCGATTTATGTAGTTTTTTCTAGAGTGATTTATTGCAAAGATGCTTTGGAAAAAATTGTCAAAACTGAAACGACTCGTTTAGTTCATGTGTGTAGAAACTAGCTCCAAAAGATTTACCCTGCGACCCATAAACAATTCAACTTGCTACCTACATTGCCGCAAATTTATTCAATGAAGGTTACTTTTCTGTATTACAAATAATCAATGTGGTGGGAATTGCAGTAGGACTTGATGCCAAAAATTTCGTCATCAATTCTGATCGTCAGCGCATACAACGAACAGAGCAGAGTATGTCCAGCGCTGCAAAACTTGCTGTGCTGTCTAAAGGGAAGCAACAAATTTTGCAAATTCAGAAGTATGAAGAAGAAGAAGGATTAATGTATGGTGCTGGAATAGCTGACTAAGTGTATGTTGAACTATTTGTAAAAAAATTGCTGAGAAACTTTGAACGCGTTTTTCTCGAAATATGATTTTTCAAATCTGCGTAAGTTCTAGTTCTTCAAGTGTTCAATATATCAACTTAATTCTTTTGTTTTCTTAATGTAAACAGTTTTTATTGGAGGTTATACGTATAATATACTAAAAATTGCAATATTCCACATTTTTATATCCACATACACACAAAAAAGAAATAAAAATAATCAAATTAAGGGCCAGGTATCTGCCACATTGTTTGCTTTCGACTTATTTGGTTAATTTAGGTATAACCTCCAACAAATTCATATATTTCTAACTCTTCTTTTTTTTCAATTTCAGATCACTTTTGCGTATGCTAGGTTTATGCAGTCTGACCGTGTTTTCTGTGCACATTCTACCTAGATACAAATAGCGAACGTTATAGTGGTCTTGTCATTAAAGAAAATATATTTTTTTGATGTCCAAGTTTTCATATATTTATTAAGAAAAAGCCGTATTTCGTATATCTTTTCCTTTGTCTGAAGAAAAAAGCTCAAAGTTTTGGACTTTTCGATGTAATATATGTAAACTGCCTTAAAACAATACTGTTTCAACGAAAAATATATTATTTATGAATTTAAAATGATATTCCTTTTCAAGGAAACGCCAAATCATGTTGGCCATATAGAAAACGCAAAAACTTTTGGTTTGATGCAATTCGTTTCAAACGAAAAGGATATTTCTCTCATCAGTGTAGGAGTCACGCGCCAAACTTCCACCCATTGCAAGCTGCTGTAGCATAAAGCTGGCAATGTAATCATTGAACTAACTCGAATAGTTCATGGACCATCAGTCCCGCTAGATGGCTCGTATAAACAACAACCAGACTGTGTATGATTGTGATTCCGGGAATGGTTTACCATGAGGTAATGGTAAGCCGTTTATCTTGAATTTTTTACGTTTACGATCAGTCGCTAGCTTTTTTTTTTTTCAGTGGACGAACAGTTTATCAAAATATTTTCGAAGACGCTTGTAAAATAATAATAATCCTCCTGTAAAATTGTAAAATTCATAGAGACTTACTTTGTACTTCTTATTTATCCAATGCCTGTAACCCATTTTTTTACAAATTGTACAGAAATATCTCCTGATAACTTGTAAATGTACTTTTATCAGAGTACATCGAGTAAGGATAAGAGATGAGTTATAGCGGTCCAAATTTCTAAACCTACCTTCACACAAACAACAGCTTCCCAAAATGGCAGTTCGTATCTACACAAATTAGTTTACTCATCCGTTATCTACATGATTTACTTTTATTTATTTATCTTACGTATTTTATTAGTTTTGAATTATCCCTGCAGTTTTAAAAACATTTAATGAACTATGATGTTCTTGTGTAAAAGGTAAGATCGGTGGCCAGTAGCCATAACATTTCCATACTTTTTTATATATTATATTGTTAGGTTTAAGTGAAATAACTCAAATAACCGTGAAAGAAGACATCAATGGGTATCATGTTGTAGTGCCAGTTACTTCTCGCAAGATAAATTGTGGTGCTACGATGTCGCAGTTTCTTGGATTTCCGAATGAATCTAATATATACGACACGACAAGAATTAAGAAATACAATGAGTAAGAAGAACTATTATCGTTGTGCAGAGATTCCTAGGTCACATTAAATCAATTTATTTGTTAGATACACATTTTAAGCTAGATTGCTATTTATCGCAGTAACTAACCTAATTCAGTTTATGTTCACTTTTTAAAATAATGTGATTTTGGTTGGAACTGCATTATACTGGTATAAATTTTAATTGCATTTATTCACATTATAGACAATTCGATATTATATAGTCTACGTCTGAACTCTATCCACTTGTGCACCCCCGGACATTATTGTTAACAAACCAGTGCAGGGTCGGATGTTAGAAATGAAGTAGTCGAATAGAAAGGAACAATCTTTGTATCGCACAGAACGATATAGTCATAACTCTTGAACCCTAATTAAAAGTTATTGTGTATTCGTGTCAGAAATTTGAAAGTCCCTTCCACCGATGCTGTTACATTTTTATTAATTTATTTGAGAAATAACCACAACATATTCATTCCTGGAAGAAGCTGTTACACTATAAAAATATAAACAAAGGTTTATTTCACAAAAAGGAAAGAATATGAACATAATTATCGTAAAACACTTGCAAATATATGTATCACTTAATCAAACATTATTTTACTAGAATCGTGTTTCTATTACTATAAACTGTTCATAAATATTTACAACAAATTCAGAATAAAAAACGCATGAATTTGCGCATTTTTTAAATCTATTTTTCTACTTCCTTTAAAATATAAATTATTCCACACGTTTGAAAATTGCCGGCAACAGCTTTACAAAATGGCAGCTGGGCTTGAAGGTCATTCAAAACGAACCACTCAAGAACAATGGATTTTTGCGAACATGTCCTTACTGTAATATACTGTGCTTTTATGCAATGGGGCCCATTTCAATACGCCTGTCAAAATTTTACATAGATGTCGTGTTTATCTGTCATTTAATTATGCTTCAGTTATAGCAACTCCCATTGCTCGTCTTGTGCATCGTTCCGCAATGCCATCCGACCTCAATTTTCAGTCGGAGCAACGCGTACTCCACCAATTTCTGCAGATTACAGGTGCGTAATGAGGCAGAACATATGTTGCATATATCGTGGCGGACATTACATCGGCAGCTCATGCAAGGGCCGCATGAAGTCATACAACTCTACGAGGAGGACAAAGATCTGATCCTGAACGCCTTCAATAGCATCAGGAACCTGACAGCTGGCGGTGAATCGCCCAGAGAGACTTTACACGGAATCCACGCTGCCAACATGCACGTCCTCAGTTACAGTAAGCAATTGGAATACACTGCCGCGTGCTGGCGAAGCAGTGTTATATAGACACAGTAGGTGCAAGCGAGCGAATACGGACTGTTGGGTGAATCGGTATGCTGGAACGGTTGCGTACCGCAAGCGTCAACGCAGTGTACAAGCTGTTGTTAAGCGAATGCCCTTTCTGGCATATTCACAACCATCCGGAAATTGCGATTGGATGTTATAGAACAGCGTTACTTTTCTACTGGTAGGTAATGACGAACGCAATAGAGAGTCGACGCAAATCATTTGGGCGATACGCAGTACATAGGCTGTTTCGTGTTCAACTATCCCGAATGACTAAGTTGGTGCGTATAATCTTGGTGGTATGCCATTTCTCCCGGCAGGGATTACGTTGGCGAGGCGGTTTTTATCCGAGGCATAGCCGTGTTGAAGCAGTTGGCGCAATCGGCGAAACCTGTACGTACGGTATAAGAACCTTGCGGAAGAATAAGACCCTATAAGGAGGACTTGTGGATACCACCTTTGGGCGAAGCCCGCGAATTAACTGTAAAGGACACCTTGCACGTGTATTTTTCTATCTATACGCTGTATATCTTATTGGAGGTATATTGAAAAATCAAGGAGCATTTTTAGTGCGAATAAAGAAAGATGGAATGACTGCAAGGTGTGATAGATCATCAAAATCCACAAAGAAATTGAAATTATAACGATCTCGAATACGTCAGATAGGCGAAAATGTTATTTTATTGTAGAACGCTGTGGAAGAAAAGCAGATTTTTTAAAATAATTTTTCATTTTACCTATGTATGTTCAATTTGTACAGATTCCTATTTTGAATTTGTTTTCTAGCGAAGCCATGTACTAAACTAAATTGTGAATGCAATTCTGAATAGATTAATTAATTATTTAGATATTATATAATTTTAATTTATACTGTTTGTAAGTAAAAGTACGAATACTCGCAAAACTGTAGTTTCAGGCCTTACCGCGGTATTCATAGTGCTTCCTTAAGGTATACTTTTCCTTAAGGTTACCTCACATAAGGAAAATCTTAAAGTAGCTCCGTAGGTACCTTAGGATACTTTAGGAAAAAATACTTGACATAAATTTGACACTTGTTTTCATTTTGGATGTCATTCATTAATCATTTATTAATTAATTAATGGGATGCAATGGTAGATATAGAGGATTTTTTGGATTATATAAATACAAAATATGATAGTAATAGACAACCGAAACGGTAGATCAGGAACGCACAAAAATCCCGTAAAATAGTACTTACAATTAGTGCAGAATTCAAGAAGAGGTATTGTTTTTCCAAACAAATTCCATACATTTTATTGCCGCTTGTTAACGGATGATTACCGAGCATAGAAAATCCTGATGGTTTACTCATATCACCACTTTTTTGCACTATTAATTCCTTGTGCTTTTTTTTGTCACTGATACACAGTTTCAAGGTAGGTAAGTAAATTTTTATGAAAGTCCTACAACATTGTATTAACAAATATTATTTGCCTAACATACAATAGTTGATACATGTAGATTCGAGGTTTATCCGCATCATTCAAAAATTTTCAACTGCGCTTGCTAAAAAAGACAAGACAGTTTGTATAAAGAACGACAAAATATTTACATTAGCAAATCTTGGTGGTCAAACTGAAAAAGAAAAAAAAAAAGATTCTTTGCTCTTATTGTGCAAATAATAGGAGTTTTAAATTTAAAAAATACTTTATATTATGAACTATCTATTCTGTTTACACGAATTTCTAACCATACTGATCAAATAAAATTGAACCAAACCACTATCTAATGATAAACGTCACAAACCAGTCGTAAACTGTCAACAACAAATTTCAAATAAATACGACAAATATGGAAGATTATAAGTGCAAAGTAACGTGTAAAGCTGGTCAATGTGGTATGCAGCTGATTTTATAGCAATGTCATTTAATAGAATTCTATTCATCAATTCATCATCAAAGCATCCTTGTCCGAGAATAGCCGAAGTGAGTCGATGTTGTGACTATAAAATAGATAGTTGTTTAAGGTGTAAGGTCTCCTTACGTAACTCATACTTTTCCTTAAGATTTTGCCTGGACTATGAATATAGGAGTTAGTGATACACACTATTTTTTGGGTCGACAAATCTTAATTTCGAATTGAAAAATGAAAAAAAATTTTGACGTTAGGGAGTTGACAGTACAGGTTAGCACACATGTTAAATACCTTAATGTTTTGACGTTTCCCGGAATAAGTATTTTTCTGTATTTTAATCCATCAATTATAAGTGCAATCAAGACACCAGTTCATCTTAATAAGGTTGCACAGCAATTTAATGGCATTTTATTACACATCTGTCGTATCGAATGTAGTGTGCCAACTTTTAGTGACATTTTTGTCTGGTAGTCTTCCTACCGCTTTGAAATAATGTAAAATGAATGTGCCTGGATTTGGACACAGGGGCAAAAACAGTATTTTTCTACAATCACTTGACAAAGGATGTCTTGTTGCTTGTGATTGGCACAGTATAGGTAACGTGAGATCGAAGATTATTGCGACGTACACCCCTTTGATGAAGGAGATGTACTTACGACTTGTTCAAAAAAAGAACAAAACGCACGCAGAGTCCGGTGCTCATAATCCGCGCTGGGGGGGTTCGTTAGTTGATATTATAAACGTGAGGGCGCCAGCTGTGACTAGCAGCAGGGTGGTCAGGTAAGCAGGAGATTGACAAACAACAACTGTTAGCATTAAATGTAAATTTTAATAACTTTAGAAGATGTGTATATGTAAAAGTGTATAAAAAAATTTAATATTATAACAGTAAATATAATGAGAAATGGAAATATTGCATTCAGTGACAACAGACAACCAGTAGGTAATGTAAATTTAGGGTAATTGAAGCATAGATAAATGACCTCAAATGCTTGGTATGAATCGTGACCAAACGTAAACAAATGCATAAGCCTAAACATGAAATGACATAAAGTCAGGTTATGAACGGCTGCAATACAATTGCAGGCTAATAATTATTAAAAGTTATATAATGCAACAAAAGAATATGAAATATGAATATGTAGGTTGAAGTTCACAGACAGTAATTTAAATTCCTAATAATAATAACATTTGTTTCAGTTACCATAAACAGCTGTTACCGTTTACAAGTTAATTAGTCAAAATAAGGAAAATAAAAAATTGAGTTGATTTAAATAAATCGAAGGCATAAAATATTTAAAGTGGATTAGTTACATTACGAAGCAAAAATATAAATAGGCGCACCATAAACAGGTGTATTCACTTACAGGTAGGATCGAGATAATGAGTACAGCAATCTTCAATTGTAAATACTTCTAGGTGGAATTGAAATAAGGTTTCTAGTTGTCGATGATTGATGGTTGCACACAACATGCATTACGATGATGAGGACTAGACTGGACAGCACATGACGAAGACCAAAAGCTTACAACATCCTTGCTTCTTCGACAGTTTCGATTAAGGAATTATATTCTAGTGTTATGGAATATAATATGCTATTCACATTTCTTGATACATCCCGTATCACTGTGGATCACATACACCTGTGATTTGACGTAGATGGAATTTCTAGCCTCGATGAAGTTATAAATCGTACAGATCTTATAATTCTTACAGCCTTTACAGCTTTTACAGCCCTTACAGCCTAAAATGGAAATGACAATCACCACATCAATTGTAAAAATTGTGAAAAAGACACAATCAATGAAAAATACATTGCTTAAGGCACAAAATAAATAATAAAATTAGATAAGCAACGTTCTCAAATTGGAAAAATCTTGATACTTACTCAGATGTTATAAGCTTAATATTTCACACATGTAGCAAAGACAGACAAGACAAAAATGGCCAGAACTGATATGTCTGCCTTCCACCTCTTTTGAGAAGTAAAAAAAGGTTTAATGTTAAGTGATACCAGCTAAAATTTATTTAAATATTAAATGAACTAAATTGAAAAGAGCACATGAATAATTGTCATTGACATTCAAAAATGGAAAAAAGAAATGTTTGTAAAATATCAATAAAATTATTAATAAACTGATTTGACTGTTTTGATGATTCTGCGTAATTTGTTGATGATAGATCACCTCGTGCCAATACGGTCATGTAGGTTACATTATATCTCATCTTTACATCCACTGTTCGAATGAAGTTAGTTAATAAAACACAGTAACGTGCGGTCATTGTGCAGTTTAAACAAACAGTATATTTCTGATATCAAATACAACCATCAGGTTTAATTAAAGGTATAGAAGGTTTAAACAATATATATTGTAAAAATACACATTTTAACTTATATCAGACATTCTTCATAATTTATACGAGGTACTAAATGGACAATAATGGATGGATGCTTTTCATAGTCATACGCTCTATAACAGAAATATAATATAAATTAAAAAAATTGGGAACATGTTTCTTTAACATACCTGCACTGCTTACATGCTATGTTCCAAGTGAGAATCACCCTTATTTATGCAAGCATCTACCCTCTTCTTCATGTTTTCAGAAACATTTATTAATTGCTCATTTGTAATATTCTCTATTTCATTTCTTATTGCTTCTTTCAATTGATCCATATTATGTAAGCCGTTCTGATAAATTTTATTTTTTAGATGACCAAATAAAGAAAAAGTCAAGCGGTGTAAGATCGGGTGATCTAGTTGGTCAACGTTCGAAGCCAATAACTCTGTTATCAAAAAATTCCTGCAAATACTCCCTTGTTTCTCTTGCTGTATGAGCAGTAGTAGCATTGTCATTTTGAAAATAGCCTAGCTCTAATTCATCAACAAATAATTGTTCCACAAATTCATATAATATAATATAAATATCTGGCTGCTGTTATTGTATCCTCGAAGAATATCGGTCCTATTATACGTCTCCTGGACATTGCAACCCATATCCCTATTTTTACTGGATGCAATTCCGTTTCCCGAATAACGTGAGGATTTTGTGCGGGCCAAATCCTAATATTTTGAGAATTTACATCACCTGTTAAATTAAACCAGGTTTCGTCAGAAAAAAGTAAGATTTAAAACATCGTCATTTCTTAGATTTGCATTAAATCAATGGCAATATTCCATACGTTTTTCGAAATCTAGTAGCAGTAATTGCTGCACGATAGAAATTTTATATGGATGATAATGAAGCTTCCGTTTTACAGCTTTCTGAGCTGATCCATAAGATAAGCCTACAAAAAAATTCACATTACTTTTTATAGCACCATTTAGTATGTGTATTTCTACCAGTTTGTTGTGCAAGTTGCTGTGATGGCTTTCCACCAAGGCTGTGATCCAAACAAGCACGTACGTCTTTCACCACATTTTCGGTTAGAACTGATGAGCGACCTGGTCACTTTCCCTTCAAAACACTTCCAGTTCCTCCGAAGCGATGGACAACCCGATTGATGTGTCGAAGGAGAGTTTCATTATCAATTTGCACTTCGGCAAATTGATTTATAAATGCTTCAGCACAAAGTACAGCTGAATATCTCCACTGCCCATCACCTCCTCGCTCACCATTTCGAAAGTATGCCTCCAAAAATGTGGGGAACAGGATGAAACACCAATCCACCTCCTCTCAAACTGCGCAGCACTGTGCAACTCGAGGGCGTTGCACCTGGGAGCATGTGAAATCGAAGAGGGAGACTTACCTAGACTGGGGCCCTCTGACACCCTACACTTGCTGAAAGGAATAGGATTGGAAGGCCAGTTGTAAAGCAGCAAGAATAGGGGACACAACAGATCTTTTAGGTCGCAGTGTAACATCACCCTTCTATCTATCTACATGCCTCCAAAATAAATTTATCTTGGTCCAGTGTAAATGGCATTTTGCCAAAAAAAAACAGCTTATGCTCTCAATGCGAAATGAAGGCGTAGTCTTGAGAAAAACTGTACGTGAAAATTAACAAACAATAATACGGAATGACTAGATAAGCAAAATTCAAACACGAAACGCACGGCTATGTAGAACATACGTCAATTTTGACAGCAAAATTTGAGGAAACGCTGTATTATTAATTTCATTGCAATGATTGGGTGAAAATATTGATTTGCGCATCACGGGCAATCATTCTCTCTTCAACAGAACATGAAACAATTATATGGGCAATACTTTCATAGCGAAACCGTTATTTATTTAAAATAATTTAAACTAATTTCAAGATCTATTACATTTTAAAATGATTGAAATTCCTGTAAGGCGTATAGAGGAAAAACATCTTTTGGTTTCGTTTCTTGTCGTGTCGACAGTGGCCGCTTTTCGATATTCGAATCGTCGTATTCTTGCCGTGTTAGTGGGTGGTCCTCACACAATCACGATGATTGACAACCTGACACTTCGCTACCTACTTTTTACCAAATAGATAGCGAAGCGATTATCCCTTTCTTGCGCTCTGCGCTCGATCAGTTAAGGTAATCGCTATACGCGAGCCACAGTTTAACTTCTCCGATCAGGTAACCAATGACAAAAAAATTACTCGCAATCAGTTTCGGCAAGAAACAAAGACTGGACGCATATATGGAACACAATGGTAGTCTTCGCCAAAACAACTTTACTGCAGTATATTAGTCGTTTACCACAGATTATATAACAAAATAATAATGGATAATACTAGTTCCAAATCGGAATCGTAAGTTTTTAAAGATCCCGACAACCAAACGTCTTCATTCATAGCTCTAACCTCGCCACATAAATTAATGTAAGCTTCGTTGCTCGTTTCATTATGCGTGCACTTACTGCTAGGCGGTCCTGGTACAAACACTGGACTATGCGGTACATTCCCAGCGGGGAAATAGTGGCATACCAACAGAATTACCTTCCTCAACGGATCGCGTGGAGAACACTAACCCTAGAAACACTATATATCTGGTTTTGGCCCAAATGACTTGCACTGTCTCTCTGTTCCTTTCATCATCACCCTTTCTAAGATGTTCCAGATTGTTTATGATCTCGTAAGTGAATTCTGGGAAGTTATTGAAGTGTATGTGGGGACACCTCTTCAATAAACGCTTAGCGGCCTCAATGGTGGCGTTGTTTGACCTAGGAGGATCGTCCCAACAGATCGTCTCGCCAGCTAATCCGTCTTTGATGGCTCTACATCTGCTGTGCGACAATTTGCACTGTCTGGCCCAGCACGATGCGGAATATGCCAACTCCTTGCTGTAGCTGAGGACGTGCATGTCTGCTGCAGTTAGTCCTCTCAAATCTTTGCGTCCGGACGTACCGCCGGCCACTTCGTCTCTGAGGGCGTTGTGAGTATTCAGGATCAGTTTGATGTCCGCTTCTGTGATCGGTAATATTGACGCATCTTCACCGCAATCTGGGCCGAAACTGTCGACGGAGTATAGGCAGCATACGTTGTGCTTAGAGCGACACTTGGCTTTGCAAAAGTCCGTGACGACGGTCTTCATCTCCACCAGATTTTTGAGATGTCTTAATGGATCAGGAGGAGGTAGATTATTAACATGCATGTAGCTGCTGACGTGTGACAGTTAAAAATTATGCAAATTATGTTTAAAAATGACTTACATCACAGTACACAGGTAAAAATTTGAGGGAGTGAAATAGGGAGTCTCCGTTTTGGAAATATTTTGTTCCAAAAAGGAGTTGCCATAGCTAAAAACAGAAATTATTTCCTCGGTTTTGTAACAAAATCTCAACCAAACGGAGAGATTGAATTACTCCGCTTTCCACACGATTTTCAAGGAAGAATAATCTCCGCTTTCTCTCCGCATCTACACTACCGTATTTAAGCCCTAAATGTGAGCAAATATCCCTAACATTGCATTATATTTTCTCCTTCACGGAGGTGATAATTTGTTTACTTAACAGATGTTTCTATTTCTAATACCTCAACGCCAAAAAGGGAAAGGATACCTCCGATTGGGAACATTTGTTCTCCAAATCGTAACTGTTTCCCTAAACATTTTGAAAATTGCCAGTTGCATAGGGCATGCGCATTTATTAAAGCGATATTAGTGCAGCGCATGTGCAACAAGTCTGGACGTAGTCACTTTGCAATAGTTCAGAGATGGAGAAGGTATGGCGGAATGCACTGTACCTGAAATTTATAAAATACACATCAGAGTAAGGTACGAAAACCGTAAAAGATGAGGGTAAGAGTTATGGAGCAACATCACCAGGGCAGATGTAGATAAAGCAGGTAAGAACTTGTGCATCCTTATTTAGATTTTCAATCTACGATGTACCAATTTTTAATTGCTCCCACTACATTCTAGGTGTTAGCTCCTGCATAAAAGCACGTTTATCTTAGCTGAATCCTGTGGTGTTTCAACTGTGTCGTGCCTCAACCCACGGTCGGTACCAAACTCGAAGAAGCGGACTATATTATGGATAAATTAAAGCAATCTCAATGACGCGTGCTCTGTGACGCAGAAGAGGACGTTGCTTAGTGTGTCTATCCTAGTAATCATTAGAATATATCTACAAAAATTAATTCAAGAAAACTTGAGGTTTGACGACACTTTTTGATGCATTTCAATGATAAAAATAGAATAAATGCACTGAGCAAGGGTGCTTCTGTCCACATAGAATAGCCCTCATGATTAACTCCAATTGATGATTAAACTTAGCTACTATGGAGCTAGGTAACATAAAAAATAGAGTTAAAAACCTTTCTCACTAGAGATATTCTCTTTCTTCTCTCTGTGGCAGGTACCTTCTTAACGAAAAATTCATGTGTAATGGATTGAAATATACTTCCGACAAACGGGACAGTTAACGTTGTGTTTTATTCGGCTGTAGTATTATTCCCATGTGATTACTTGCATAGCAACCGGAGATATTTTATCTTATACGATAGTGTTTTGCATACATATGGGGGAAACAACATCCGTATTCATTTAATAATCAGCAGTAGTAGTTAAATTTCTCCATTTCGGAAACTTTTACCTTTATTGCAAAATAGTAAAACTGCATAAGAGAGACAAATTGGTCCTTAACGGTTAGGTTTGCCTCGGTTAAAGATTTTTTTCCCTATTGAAAAGCAAAATTATCTCTGTATTCCATCCGTTTAGTAGCAAAACATTTAACTCGAAATGGAGGCTCCTTGAGACGGGATGGGTCGCGCGAGGGAACACCGGAAAAGAGTTTAAACGTTGTGTGTTAGATTCAAACTCAGTCTTTCATATATCTGTGTGTTGCTAGCCGTACCTGAGTAGCGCTTGGAATTATACAATAAGCCGCTTATCTTTTATGATGAGTAATTATAGGCCAGAAAAGTGTGGATAAGCGCCAGATTGAGTGATTCTTTGTTCAGTCACAGTATATAAGAGTAAGGACATGTTCGCAAAAATCCATTGTTCTTGAGTGGTCCGTTTTGAATGACCTTCAAGCCCAACTGCCATTTTTAAAGCTTTTGCCGGGAATTTTCAACGTGTGTAGAATAATTTATTTTAACGGAAGTTAGAAAAATAGATTAAAAAAAATACACAAATTTATGCGTTTTTTATTATGATTTTTTTGCAAAATATTATGAACAGTTTATAGTAATAAAAAACACGATTCCAGTAAAATAATGTTTGATTAAGTGATACATATATTTGCAAGTGTTTTACGATAATTATGTTTGTTCATATTCTTTCCTTTTTGTGAAATAAATCTTTGTTCATATTTTTATAGTGTAAAATATTCTTCCAGGAATAAATATGTTGTGGTTCTTTCTCAATAAATATAATAAAATGCAGCAGCATCGGTGGAAGGACTTTCAAATTTCTGACACGAATACACAATAACTTTTAATTAGGGTTTCAAGAGTTATGACTATATCTTCTGTGCGATACAAAGATTGTTCCTTTTTATTCGACTACTTCATTTCTAACATCCAACCCTGCACTGGTTTGTCAACAATAATGTCCGGGGGTGCACAAGTGGATAGAGTTCAGATGTAGACTATATAATATCGAATTGTCTATAATGTGAATAAATGCGATTAAATTTATTACCAGTTTAATGTAGTTCAAACCAAAATCACATTAATTTTAAAAAAGTGAACATAAAATTAATTAAGTTAGTTACTGCGATAAATAGCAATCTAGCTTAAAATGTGTCTATAACAAATAAATTGATTTAATGTGACCTAGGAATCTCTGCACAACGATAATAGTTCTTCTTGTTCATGTACTTTCTTAATTCTTGTCGTGTCATATATATTAGATTCATTCGGAAATCCCAAGAAACTGCGACCATCGTTAGCACCACAACTTATCTTACGAGAGTAACTGGCACTACAACATGATACCCATTGGTGTCTCTTTTCACGATTATTTGAGTTATTCACTTAAACCTAACAATATAATATATAAGAAAGTATGTAAATGTTATGGCCACTGGCCACCGATCTTACCTTTTACACAAGAATATCATAGTTCATTAAATGTTTTTAAAACTGCAGGGGTAATTCAAAACTAATAAAATACGTAAAATAAATAAATAAAACAAGTAAATCATATAGATTAAACGGATGAGTAAACTAATTTGTGTAGATACGAACGTAAACAATAACAAACTGCCGTTTTGGGAAGGTGTGGTTGTGTGTGAAGTTAGTTTAGAAATTGGACCGCTATACTCCTCTCTTGTCCTTACTCGTGTTACTCTGTTCAGTGCTGAGGCGATAACCTTCATTCAAGAAAGTTATACGGTTATACGGTTGTGTGAATAAATAAAAATATTCAGATTGATAATAGATTTTTGTGTGTGTAGCAATATATCTGTATAGTGACATAAATTTGTGGTTTACATCACAAATTCCTTAGTTTTGTCTGTTGGTTTTGACCATAGAATAACCTGACTAGAATGGTAACTCTCATACGCTAACTCGGACTGCGTTTAGTGACGCCTGATGACTATTCTTTGTACTAAAAATTTATTGGCGGGTAATTTAAATGTTTACTATTATTTGCTCTTTTATATTTATGATTTGAAATAGAACAAAAACACATGATTTTGTAAAATATCTTTATTAATTGTGCAAAAATACAACAAATTAAATGTACATGGTACTATTTCCTATAACAATAGTATATAAGTACATAAACATTTATTTTAAATCAACAATTAATGAAAAGCAAAAAAGGAATAACAACATATGCATTGAATATTGCATTTTTAGAGACAAATGTGAAAACTGAAGCAATGAAATTCTAGAAATAGGTCGATGAACTATGTGAATTCATAAACATAAGTCGGAATATCATTATGAATAACCACAATCTTTTATTAGAAAAGAATTAATTAATTTTAACCAGGTAAAACGATATATACATAAAATAAATTTATAGACTAGTGACGTAAACTTAAATTGTTGATCTAAAACTCGACAACACTATAAATTTCTCTATTCCAAATTACCTTAATCGTTCTATAACAAAAGCTAGGAATGTATTTATAAATCCATTCCATCTTTGAATCAATAGAATAATAAGGATACTCTTAAGCATTTGAAGAGAAAAATCACAAAGTTTATTGAAAGCTTACTGTCCTGAATGAATTTTTTTGTTTTATTGTAACTAATAAGCCATATTTCTTATACATGAATAAATACAATACCAGTCAAACGAGTCTTACACAAATGCCTTTATGTAAAATCATTAACATAATATATTTGTGGCAAAATAAAACTACAGATAAATATTCTAAATAACCAAATAGTATGTAGAGTATAAACATGAAATGTAACAAGTATCATTTCAAGCAAATTTACAATTTGATTTAAAAAAAATTAAAAAACAAAACATGACTGAAAACCTGATAAGTGCAAATAAATCGGACTTTAGTTTTAACTCGATCCTATACTAGACAAGTGATTTTCGAATCAAGATTTATTTTTCACATTCAATTTGATTACTAAGTGATTTTCCTTGCAGGGAGTTTTCTATACAAATTAAAAGAATATTGAGAATTAAAAGTTAGGTTACCTGATATTTGAAATTATATTACCAATTTAGCATTAAAGAATATGTTTCTAGTAATATTTGGTTAAAATTAGTTAAGAGCTTTTCCATTAACATAATAAATTTAGTTTATAGTTTCCTTCCCCTATAATCGTCTAGAGAAAACTCACTAAATAATAAATTTTTAATTTTTCTCCACAAAAATATTTTTGTTATCTAAATCGATTGTGGTTATTTTGTTTGCATTTATTTACTAAAATTTTTGATTCGCTGTCATTAAATCACTTCTAGATTTGGTTTTGATTTCTTGGGTTCTCGCTCTATGCCCTCGATATTATGCCTCAAGCCCCAATCCATTGTCCATAATGAGTTTCACTACGACTTAGTCTTCCTTTCGAAGGAGTTAATTGACATTGTCATGCTGCATTAACTAAAAACACTGTATTTACTTAAAATAATATCTTTGATTAGGGTGGTATATCTTAGAATATTTACTTTTAACTTACGTGTACATTTTTATGATGTAAGGTTAGATGGGGAAACATTTCTGGATATTATCGATGGATCTGATGCACCTAACAAACATAAATTTATATTACCGTTATAGCCGATTATAGGTTAATTAGATTTAATAAATCACTTGTTTTTCCTGTTATGTACTAATCAAAATTGATTTGTAAATATTAATAACTTACATAATAATGGGGAGCAATTTTCTTGCTGCAGATTGCAATGCAATGTCTCCAGAAGAATTCTCTAGAAAGTGTACCTGGCTTATGTATAACCCTAAATAAATCTTAATTATACACGTCTGCTTACTGCAAATCGTTCGATCAATACATTACCTGGCATATTAAATGTTATAATATCCGTTTCACACTTACAAAACGTTCGAAATAATCAAAAACGTGCATATAACCGCGATGCGAAACGACGCCAGCAAATTTTGTCAAAATGGCGTCAATAAACAAAAAACGAAGAACAGCCGAGAATAGTGAATGAGCGAGATAGACGACATTAGTACAAATCACCGCTGGTAGGGTGCTGTTAAATAATGTTCATTGAATTTATATGGAAGTCCCATCCCTCTGGTTTTGACCTTGTCAATGTGTCAGATACTTAAAGGATAATATTTATTTTAAAAGTTTGAATTTTGAGCGCAATTTGAGAAGATTCCGAGAAAAAGTGATTATCAATGCGATTGGTACATGAAGTTTCCTTTGGGGCAATCGGAGAAACGATATAGTATTCTAAAATACGACATTTTGAGTAAATAATTTTTTCTGTTGACAGTCCTATATGTACATACGCATATATTTTATTTACCGCTTGTTAGAGCATGGAGGTTTTATTAATTTTCTTGGCGATACACCAAGTAAACAGTTTGGGATTGAAGCACAGGAACTATCCGCATACCACCGACTTTTTGCAAGCACAAGTGCGGCACCATGTTGAACATATGTTGCATCTACGGCCCGGATACGGTTAAAAATTGCATGAGCCGCCCTGTACGTTTACGATTCCACGACTGGGAACCGAGGCGCTGTTGCATTCTTCAACACGGTCAGAAAATCAGGTGGCGGTCGCAAATCGGCTAGGATCGATTATAACAGGAGTTACGGCCAACAACATGAACGTCCTCAGCTACAGTTCTGAGTTGGCGTATTCGGCCAGTTGTTGGGCCAAACAGTGCACGGTGGAGCACAGCAGATGCAAAGCAGTCGAAGGTGGAGTGGTTGGCGAAACGGTTTGCGTGGCCAAAGCCTTTAACAGGAGATTCCGCAACGTCACCTTGACGATGATACAAGAGTGTCCGCATCAATTCCTGATGGGTTTTTCGCATTTCACGCACAAAATACTAGATCGGCTGACATTACCGTTAGGCAATAACGATGACAGGAATAGGGACAGTGTCCAAGTGATATGGGCGAACACCGAATACATCGGATGTTCCATGACGGCTTTTCCTAACGAGGAAAAAGGTTTTAG
Organism: Protaetia brevitarsis; assembly: GCA_004143645.1. Taxonomy (NCBI): domain Eukaryota; kingdom Metazoa; phylum Arthropoda; class Insecta; order Coleoptera; family Scarabaeidae; genus Protaetia; species Protaetia brevitarsis. The sequence goes on from RXPK01000714.1 coordinate 39,341, forward strand.
TACGGTGATAATGGTTTGTCATTACTTTCCCGCGGGTAATATCAGAGGAAGGCCTATCTTCGGTCGTGGTAAACCTTGCACGGAATGCGGAAATAGCAGGTGCAATAACAAATATCCCGCTTTGTGTGGAGACGTGCTACAAATAGCGGATGACAAGTGGATCCCACCGATGGTACACCATAATTGTGGTTGCGTCAGTCGAGTCACATTAAATATATTATCATTGTTAATATTTTCGATTATAATGGAATAAAATGTTCGAGTATTTAACCCAACCCCAGTGACCAACTATATTTATTTCATATTTTATAAATATTTAAAAAAATATTAAATCTTTCTTGAATATTAGTTATATTAATATAATATGCATAAAATATATTATAGAAAATATATTAGGAAAACATTTAAAAAAATATTATGTTATGTAGCATTAACAATATTTTATTGCAAATGTTTTCTCATATATTTTCATAATTCTGCAAGAATATTTTGCTTTGTATTTCTGTAAATATTTATTTCATATAAAAAAAAAAAATTGAATTTTTGCTTTTGTACATTTGGTGCCTAGGACAAATACTATAAAATGCGTAAAATATGCATACATATTGAGTAGGTATGTACCTATTTAAAATGATAGTTTAAAGATTAAATTAGATAATATATATCTAATATGATTTAATTAGTATCTAAGTTGAGCGCTGTAACTTTTCTATTAATATATCTGTGTTTTGTATTATATATTTGTAATTATTTGTAAGTGGCGAACGTCAACACAAACCTCTATTCATTACGGTGGCCGTTGTTATATGATTTAGTATTGTTTATGCGTCTATGGATTAGGTACATAGAATGCATACGCGCACGTGCGTATCATCAACGTTTTCATTCGTTTGTCCGTTACATGTTATAGTTTATAATGGTATACAATTAGGGCAGATTAGGGTTAACTGTGTAATTAATTGTTGCGAGGTGTGTTTTAGTTTTTATGGTGACTACGAGGTAAGCAAAACTTTGCACATGTCATGGCATTTATAATATTTAAGATAATTGGAATGCTCAACATCGCTATGTACAGAAATCGTTTAATAATATAATTGTAGGAATTTTATGCATCATAATTTTCTATTAATATATCTGCGTTTTGTATTATATTATTTGTAATATTTGTAAGTTGCGAACGTCAACACAACACCTCTATTCATTTACCGGTGCCGATGTTATATGATTTAGTATTGTTTATGCGTCTATGGATTAGGTACATAGAATGCATACGCGCATGTGCGTATCACCAACGTTTTCATTCGTTTGTCCGTTACATGTTATAGTTTATAATAGTATATGATTGGGGCAGATTAGGGTTAACTGTGTAATTAATTGTTGCGGGGTGTGTTTTAGTTTTTGTGGTGACTACGAGGTAAGCAAAACTTTGAACATGTCATGGCATTTATAAGATAATTGGAATGCTTAATATCGCTATGTACAGAAATCGTTTAATAATATAATTGTACGAAATTTATGCATCATATATGTACTGCATCTACCAGATAAATTGCTAGTTGATTTGCTTAAGAGATTCATCTCGGTAGATAAGCGTCATAACCTCATATCGAGGTTAGAATACGTTGTGTTGTTTTATTGTTTGTATGTAGAATGTTTTCAAATATTATGAAATAAAGTAAAAATAAGTATCGTAAGTATTAGAATGTAGCTACCACTCCAATTATTGTAAATGCTCCAAATGTATTAGTAGGTGTTGATAATGTTGTACGATGTTTTATTCATATTATGACCTAATACAATTGGCATTGTTTTAGAGCCACAAGGAAACGCCATGAGAGCGCCACTACCGAAGATATGAAGAAAGCCATAGGGTTGTACCTGGCACCAGCCAAGGCTAGACTTAAAAATGAGTATTTTTCATTTTTATTGGCTTATTGAAATAAAATGATAATAAATACGTTTGGTTTTTTTTATTTAGAACACTTCAATTAAAAAATAGTGATTAATTTGGTAAACCTTCAGTATGCCTTAAAAGATGCCAGAATTATTGATTATTAACTTGTATGGTGAGTGTGAAAAAACAAGTTCTTGCCTTTTAGACCACTCTATGTATGTTTCAACTTTATCGACGTTATACATTCTAAATAACCAAGAACAATTTTAGTTCATTTTGACAAATTAAATAGATTGCATAAAAAAATCTTAATTTTCATATAAATATTTTAGAAAAAATATGCATAATTTTATTTACATTAATTTTAAAATATGGCATAAATATTTTAATTGAATATTTTATCTATATTTAGAAAAAAATATGAAAAATATATTTCAAAAACCTCTCAGAAAAAATTTATAAAATATATTTTTAAAAATATCTATGTAACATTTCTGGCTGTTAGGGTTTCTATCAATGCAGATTTACACAAAAGCCCATCATCAACTTAATGCATTTGCAACAGTTCTACTTGTTTTTGTATCAGAAAAAGAACTTTTTAAACTAACTGTGAGCAGTTAAGACATCCGAATCATTGATTCATCATCATTGATTCGACAAATTAATTCCTCCCCAAAAACTGATGCAATATTCTTTATTTTATTGTTTTTTCTTAATACTACACATAGTTAATACGCTCAACTATCATCAAACATAGATAACAATATAATATACTCATTTATTTCGCCGTTAAAAATTGACACACATTCTTCCTATTTCTCTAACATAAAATTTTAAAGTTTAGAACAGTTCATGTAACACGAAACTCACATCAATGTTTAAAGTGATTCCTGTGCTATCGATAACGTTCAAATGGCTTCACTTACGACTTTTTCGTGCGCCCAGATTAATTTTTCCTTATATAAAGCCAGATATCGGAATGCGTCTTTAATAGTTCCCTTCAACCTACCACTTACTATGGATAGATTTGGTTTCGTATTTATTATCTGCATTTCAGCATTTCTGGGCAAAGTTGAAGCGGATTGGAGGATAGCAAACGGGAGGAAAGCTGTTGACGGCCAATTCCCTTATCAAGCATCCTTGCAAATATACCCATTAGGGCATCTTTGTGGCGGGTCCATTATCCACTCCAAATGGATTTTGACGGCAGCGCATTGCTTTGAGTAAATTATTGTTAGGTATAATTAACATTCAATTTTGCTGTATAACGTATTACAGGGACGATCTACAAAATCTACCGCTGCATTGGTTCCGCATTATGGTTGGAAGTAGCTCACTGTTTAGAGCTACCACCTACTATCCGGTATCAGAAATTGTGATCCACGAGAATTATCAAGGAGAGAACAGTAGCCTTCAAGATGATATAGCTCTAGTACGATTAGGCAAAGAAATTCAGTTCAATAGGTATGTGCTAAAGATTGAATTGGGGAAGCAAAAAATCGTGCATGGATCAGCCATAGTGAGCGGTTGGGGGTATGTGAACGAAACAAGGATACCGCCTGATGACTTGCAATTTCTATTTACCGAAATTACTTCTCCATCAATATGTTATGATGTCTATGAGAATTCGATGACGATAAACAGCTATGCGCTCAAACCCAGCCTTTTGCTGGAGTTTGCGAAGGGGATTCTGGAGGACCTCTGGTAGTTAATGGTGTACAGGTGGGAATTGTCTCATATGGAAAAGACGTAAAGTGCGGTGTTAACATCCCGACCGTATACACCAGGGTGTCATACTACTATGATTGGATCCAAAATAAAATCTCCCAACACAGTGAATATTAATTGTAGGCAATATTGGATGCACGAACTAAGAACTAAGAAGTTATTTCATTTAATAATGTTTCATTGTGAAAATACTTTAAATAAATAATTATGTTGAAATGATATGTGATGTAATTAATATTTATTAATAATGATAAACAAGACGATGATGGGATTGTAAAATTTTGATATGTAGAAAATTATACGACAGATGATCTGTATTAACATAAGATGCGGTGTGAATCCCCTTCTAATTTTTAACAATTATTATAATATAAATTCCTTGATGGACTAAATAAAAGACAAATACAGAATTAAATTACGATATCAAATGAATTACAAAATGGCAAGCAAAATGTTAAAAACACATCTACTCACGTTAACAATCGAACAACAAATATCTACAATTGTTTTTCCTTACAAAAACCCTCTCTCAAAAACGTACAACGCTGCCGTATAACAATTCACCGACAAAAATCAATAGAAACCGCATTAAATCAACACATTAATGAATGGAGTTAATTTAAAAAATCCTAACACTTAATTAATTAAAAATGATTCAAAAACCTCTATAACTAAATTTATACAAACAAAATCTAAATCTGTGAAAATTCTCGGTTAATTGAACAACAGCTCGGAAGAAAGTAAACAAATCAAAATATGCAACTCAAAATACACTCAACAAACTCGGGTTGTCTATACCATAGCAGTATGTTATCTGTTCGTTCTTGCAATAAATTGCAAACTATTGAACTAACGAAGAAGATATAATTTAATACTTTCTTGCGGTCATGTCGTGAATAATTTTATGAAAATTGTACCTAAAAATCACAACATATATTCGTTCATATTCATATTATTTGTAAAATTATTTATTGGACGTATGAAATTATGTTACCATAACAAACATTAATTAATGAATCTTATTATTAGTTAATCAAAGATTGTAAATAATATTTTATCATAACAATGATACATTTCGTTCTCCTTGACACAGAGTCACTCAACAAATAATAATAATAATAACAATGTGGTTTATTGATATTTTTCAATGCATACGGGATATTAAATGATAAAATAGGTATTTCCATTATTACCAAGTTAGCAGGGGGTAATAAATAACCAATGCGGCATTGTGTAAATTTACACCAACTTTCCCCAGTGGCCAACTATATTTATTCATTATTTTATAAATTTTTAAAAATACTAAATCTTTTTTGAATATTAATTATATTAATATAATATGCATAAAATATATTATAGAAAATATATTAGGAAAACATTTAAAAAATATATATGTTATGTAGCATTAATAATATTTTATTGCAAATGTTTTCTCAATATATTTTTCATAACTCTGCAAGAATATTTTGCTTTGTATTTCTGTAAATATTTATTTCATATAAAAAAAAAATTGAATTTTTGCTTTTGTACATTTGGTGCGTAGGACGAATAATATAAAATGGATAAAATATGCATACATATTAAGTAGGTATGTACCTATTTAAAATGATAGTTTAAAGATTAAATTAGATAATATATATCTAATATGATTTAATTAGTATCTAAGTTGAGCGCTGTAACTTTTCTATTATTAATATCTGCGTTTTGTATTATATTATTGTAATATTTGTAAGTTGCGAACGTCAACACAACACCTCTATTCATTACGGTGCCGGTGTTATATGATTTAGTATTGTTTATGCGTCTATGGATTAGGTACATAGAATGCATACGCGCCCGTGCGTATCATCAACGTTTTCATTCGTTTGTCCGTTACATGTTATAGTTTATCAATAGTATACGATTAGGGCAGATTAGGGTTAACTGTGTATTAATTGTTGCGGGGTGTGTTTTAGTTTTTGTGGTGACCACGAGGTAAGCAAAACTTTGAACATGTCATGGCATTTATAAGATAATTGGAATGCTCAATATCGCTATGTACAGAAATCGTTTAATAATATAATTCTAGGAATTTTATGCATCATATATGTACTGCATCTACCAGATAAATTGCTAGTTGATTTGCTTAAGCGATTCATCTCGGTAGATAAGCGTCATAACCTCAAATAGAGGTTAGAATACGTTGTGTTTTTTTATTGTTTGTACGTAGAATGTTTTCAAATATTATGAAATAAAGTAAAAATAAGTATCGTAAGTATTAGAATGTAGCTACCACTCCAATTATTGTAAATGCTCCAAATGTATTAGTAGGTGTTGATAATGTTGTACGATGTTTTATTCATGGTATGATCTAATACAATTGGCATTGTTTTAGAGGCCACAAGGAAACGCCATGAGAGCGCCACTACCGAAGATATGAAAAAGCCATAGGGTTGTACCTGGCCCCAGCCAAGGCTAGACTTAAAAATGAGTATTTTTCATTTTTATTGGCTTATTCAAATAAAACGAAAATAAATACGTTTGTTTTTATTTAGAACATTTCAATTAAAAAATAGTGATTAATTTGATAAACCTTCAGTATGCCTTAAAAAATGCCAGAATTATTGATTATTAACTTGTATGGTGAGTGTGAAAAAACAAGTTCTTGCCTTTTAGACAACTCTATGTATGTTTCAACTTTTCGTTATCGACGTTATACATTCTAAATAACCAAGAACAATTTTAGTTTATTTTGACAAATTAAATAGATTGCATAAAAAAATCTTAATTTTCATATAAATATTTTAGAAAAAATATACATAATTTTACTTACATTAATTTTAAAATATGGCATAAATATTTTAATTGAATATTTTATCTATATTTAGAAAAAAATATGAAAAATATATTCAAAAACCTCTCACGAAAAATATTTATAAAATATATTTTTAAAAATATCTATGTAATATTTCTGGCTGTTAGGGTTTCTATCAATGCAGATTTACACAAAATCCCATCATCAACTTAATGCATTTGCAACAGTTCTACTTGTTTTTGTATCAGAAAAAGAACTTTTTAAACTAACTGTGAGCAGTTAAGACATCCGAATCATTGATTCATCATCATTGATTCGACAAATTAATTCCTCCCCAAAAACTGATGCAATATTCTTTATTTTATTGTTTTTGCTTAATACTACACATAGTTAATACGCTCAACTATCATCAAACTTAGATAACAATATAATATACTCATTTATTTCGCCGTTAAAAATTGACACAATCTTCCTATTTCTCTAACATAAAATTTTAAAGTTTAGAACAGTTCATGCAACACGAAACTCCATCAATGTTTAAAGTGATTTCCGTGCTATCGATAACGTTCAAATGGCTTCACTTACGACTTTTTCGTGCGCCCAGATTAATTTTTCCTTATATAAAGCCAAATATCGGAATGCGTCGTTAATAGTTCTCTTCAAACTACCACCATGGATAGATTTGGTTTCGTATTTATTATCTGCATTTCAGCATTTCTAGGCAAAGTTGAAGCAGATTGGAGGATAGCAGACGGGACGAGCGCTGTTGACGGCCAATTCCCTTATCAAGCATCCTTGCAAATATACCCATCAGAGCACTTCTGTGGCGGGTCCATTATCCACTCCAAATGGATTTTGACGGCAGCGCATTGCATAGTAGCTTGGAAGGAGTAAGTTAATGTTAGGTATAATTAACATTCAATTTTGCTGTATAACCCATTATAGGCATCTACAAAACGAACCCCTGGGCATTATGGTTGGAAGTAGCTCACTGCTTAAAGCTACCACCTACCCGGTATCAAACACTGTGGTGCACGAGAATTATCAAAAAAGAGGCGATGACGGCGTTCCATATGATATAGCTCTAGTACAATTAGGCAAAGAAATTCAGTTCAGTAGGTATGTGCAAAAGATTGAATTGGGGAAGCAAAAAATCGTACATGGATTAGCCATAGTGAGCGGTTGGGGATATGTGAATGAAACGACTATAACACCTCATGACTTACAATTTCTACTTACCGAAATTAGTTCTTCATCAAAATGTTATGATGTCTATGAAGAATTCGATGACGATACACAGCTATGCGCTCAAGCCCAGCCTTTTGCTGGAGCTTGCCATGGGGATTCTGGAGGACCTCTGGTAGTTAATGGTGTACAGGTGGGAATTGTCTCATATGGAAAAGGCGTAGAGTGCGTTGTTAACATCCCGACCGTATACACCAGGGTGTCATACTACTATGATTGGATCCAAAATAAAATCTCCCAACACACAATTAATCTTCATTAATTGTAGGCAATATTGGATGCACGAACTAAGAACTAAGAAGCTTAACTGCTATATAATAATGTTTCATTGTGAAAATACTTTAAATAAATAATTATGATGAAATGATACGTGATATAATTAATATTTATTAGTAATGATAAACAAGGCGACGATGAGATTGCAGTGTGACTTCCCTACGAATTTTTATGGCGCACAACACTTATAATAGGCTATCTAATACTTTTAATTGTTCTTTCAAACAGTTATTAGGTGTTAATACTAATTGCTTTGTGTGGTTAGAATGACGTCATGTGGGTAATGCGTAATTTCTGTTTTTTTCTTTTTACAAATTTGTAATTTTTGCTGATATGTTTTTTCTTTATGTATTTTTTTTTTTCTGAAAAATTACATATAATCTTACAGATGCTACAGATATGCATATAATATCACCATAAGCTTTAAAGATTTATGGCGAAATTCTGCGCATATCTGTAGCACCGGTAGGGTTATCTGTATTCTAATTTCCATACATGTTACATGTTTCGGCGAATTTTGCCTTTCTCAATGGAATAAAATTACATGAGTGAAATATTTAAAATAAGATTAGTTATCTAAAACAAGAAGCAATTAGGGTAATTTTTTTTTACAATTTAATTTAAATCTTACTATTACTATTACCATTGTTATGCTTTCATCCACTCTAGAAGCGCTTACCACCAGTCGCAAATGCATAACAGGCGCAGTATTGAAAGTAAGGCTACATATTTCAGATTTTTCAAAGTAATCAAGATATCTCAGAAACAAATGAAAATAGGTATAGGGAAACCAGATGGAACGCTCCATGAAATTTTCTTAGGAAGCGAAAAATGAGATAATATACCGGATGCGCTATTTAAAATAAGGGAGTCAATGGCGACTTCCGGTATAACCGGAAGTGGTACGACTTTGAAAATATTTTAAAATGAGAGAGCATCTTGACTAACCCTGAAGTCCAAAAATTCAGAATTCTAAGTCTCTCCTAACCACGGAAACTTCTAACGAACGGCTACCGTGGGAAACCCTGTATAGGGTTACTCCGTGGTCATTGATTTTATATAAGTATATTATATACAGGGTATTCCACGTAACTGGTTCATTAAAAGTTTATGATGTTCTATTATTTACTTATATTTGAGATTTTGGCACCAGTATCTGTTCGATTGGAACTATAAATGTAAAATACCTTAACCAAAATATCACTTCCGGTTGACCGGACATGGATGTCAACTTTGTTATTTTAAATAGAATGATATAATTTTTTATTTATTTTTGGATTCTACAACTATAAATACGTCAGTTTTTATTAGCTATTCCTATAGCTACATGTTGCCGTTTTTGAGTTATTTAAGTTTTTCTTTTCTTTTAGTCATAATCATTGCATCATTGAGAAATTAATATCTCGGTTAATACTGCAAGTAGACACTCCAAATTTGCTATGTTATGAATGTAGATATTACTCTAAGAAACGGTAAGCACACTTTACATTCTAACATATAGGGTGTTCAAAACTGAGGAACAAAGTGACATATTTTCAAATACAGAAAACTAATTTTTTTTAAATAGAACACCCTGTATTTTAATTCGGAATTAGGAAGTAAATATCATCCCCTATCACTTTATATGAGCATTCCCTATACCTATCTTTAATAGATTTTGAGATATGAGCGACTTTTTGTTAAACAGACTAAGTAGCCCTATCTTTAAATGTTTGTAGCTGGCCCTGAATGGGATTAATGTCAAATTCATGCATTATTCTTTGAATAACCATACAAGAATGTCGCTGTTCGAATAGTCATTTCTTTAATATTGCGTTGTTACGAAAGTGTAATTTACAATGATATACATAAACACTTTTGGTTAGTCAATGAATTTGACATTAATCCCATTCAGAGCCAGCTACAAACACGCAAAGATAGGGCTACTTAGTCTGTTTAACAAAAACTCGTTTATATCTCAAAATCTATTAAAGATAGGTATAGGGAATACTGATATAAAGTGATAAGGGATAATATTTACTTCTTAATTCCGAATTAAAATACAGGGTGTTCTACTAAAAAAAAAAAAAGAATACTTAGTCTGTTTAACAAAACGTCGGTCATATCTCAAAATCTATTAAAGATAGGTATAGGGAATGCTGATATGAAATGATAGGGGATGATATTTACTTTCTAATTTCGAATTAAAATACAGGGTGTTCTATTTAAAAAAAAATGAGTTTTCTGCATTTGAAAATATGCCACTTTGTTCCTTAGTTTTGAACACCCTGTATGTTAGAATGTAAAGTGTGCGTACCGTTTCTTAGAGTTATATCTACATTCATAACATAGCAAATTTGGCGTCTCTACTTGCAGTATTAACCGTGATATTAATTTCTCAATGATGCAATGATTATGACTAAAAAAAAAGAAAAATTTAAATAACTCAAAAACGGCAACATGTAGCTATAGGAATGGCTAATGAAAACTGACGTATTTATAGTTGTAGAATCCAAAAATGAATAAAAAATTATATCATTCTATTTAAAATAACAAGTTGACATCCATTTCCGGTCAACCGGAAAGTGATATTTTGGTTAAGGTATTTTACATTTATAGTTCAATCGAACAGATACTGTGTCAAAATCTCAAATATAAGTAAATAATAGAACATCATAAACTTTTAATGAGCCACACTCTAAAAAAAGTTGGTAATTTTCCTTGCAAAAAGTAAAATTTTTCCTTACTGGTAAGAAGTAAAAGTAACAAAGTAGGGGAAAATTTACTGAAATTTGGGATTTTTCTATAATTCCAAAAATTTACCTCAATTATAGGAGTCTTTTTTTTAATTCTACGGAAATTTATTAAGTAAAATTTTAAAATTTCTTACTAAATACTGAAAATTACATTCAAATTCATAAATTACTGCGGCAATTACGGGAAATTTCCCAAGTAAGAGTAAATTTATAAGTGAACGATGCGCACAACTGGGTGGTGTGGGGTGATCATGTTAAATCCTGTATAGTCGTTAGTAGTTGTTTGTAGTCGCTATGTGGAGTCCATAATTGCGATATCAGTGGGAAAGGAAAGAAAATTCAGAGGTAAGTACTTAGATTATATTTTCTAAATATGTACAGAAGTATGACTATTATTATTATATATTAGGTCACTATTCAGTTTGTTACAGGCAATCATTGTATAGAACAGAAAGGTTTTTGCAATTTGAACAATGTAAGAAGCAAGCAACTCATTAGATGAATGCATTTCTTTCTACAGTTTTACTCAATGTAAAGTAAGAAAAGAAAAAGAGAACACGTGTGATATTTATCTATTTTGTTTGGTTATTTTATCGCTTAACCACAAATTTTATCACATTACATATAATTATGTGCATTATCAATACATATACCTACTTACACATCAAGAGTACGTTTGATTTATGCTGAGTTTTATATTAGGGTGCATTGATGCACAATTAGGGATTAATTTCCTTAAGTATTTTATCATAGAAATTTTTGGGGGATATAAAATGGCATTAATCATCATGTAAAATGGTCTAAAAATCAAACTGTTCTCAATATCCGTTTTTTTTCAATGCGTATCGATTCAGCTTCAAAAACAATATTCGATATATCGATTTTTACAGAATTTTTCCCCAAAAACAAATTCTCCAGTTTAATAAACCACATACATTCATTGAATTTCATGATACAATAAATTCAATGAATTTTATAAATTCGGCCAATATTCTGCTATTACAAATCCAAATTCCATATCAAATCGACATGTACTCACTTTGCTTTCTTTTCAGGTTAGTGATCCACTACAAAGAAGTTGCGTTTTTCATGCTTTTGTCAATAGATACTCAATAAATAAACAGTTTTCTTAAAATGCTGTTTTTAAATCTCATACCTTGCGTTTAACTTTTACGTTCGTATATTAATTTATATCAAATTTTTTGATCATCAAATACCAAAATAAAAATGCAAAACCTATCTCGAAATCTAAAAAAAAAAATCTGTGTACTATTTCTGACTCTTGAGTTGGAAATAACCTTTTTCCGAAAGCACAAATCAGTAGTAGATTTGCATGAATAACAGCTCTTACATACTTTTCCTGCTCGGGAAAAATACTCCGAAAAAAAGTAGCTTTTCTAATGACATTTCAGCTTTAAATGAATTTTCCTGTGAAAATTTCAATTTCAACAGAATTTTCCTGTGGAAATTTCAATCTTAATTTTATTCTCCTGTGGAAATTTCAGTTTTAACAAAATTTTCATGTGAAAATTTCAATTCTAATTGAATTTTCCTGTATAAATTTCAGTTATCTGAAATTTCCCAGTGAATATTCCGAGTATATCAGGTAAAATACTTTGTAATTTTTCTAACACCTTGAAATTTTCTATGGAAATTTCCAGTGCCGAGGGAATTATACAAAGGAGCTTTCCGTGCTAGATGGAAAAATCCTACAGAAAATTACATGAGAGTAGGAAGTTTACTTGCGCCAGTAAAATTCATGCACGATTTTAAGGTGACAAAATTGCACCAAAACGGTACAGGAATTTTACCAAAAATTTTTTAGTGTTCACTTGCGTGGAATACCCTGTATAGTTTTTTCGTGTGTAGTGTTTTAATTTCGATAACATCCCGAAGAGAGTCCTTAGTTACTCCACCCCGAATGCCCCCACGGTCGGAGTTAATCGTTTTGACGCATTACCCCGTGAATTATGGGGTTTAACGTCAAGAGTCAAGGAGCGTACTATCGTTCTGATTGTATTCGCACGCTTGTGATCTGGAATCCCTTTTCTCTCTCGCTCTCTCTTTCTCCCTTTTCGCGATCTTCGCGTGTGATGCACTGTTGGTCGTGTGTTGGCGCACTCCTCTTCCGAATCATTACACCGCCGACGCAATCACATCCGCAGTCGCGTGCGGACGTACATAAATAATAAATTTATGTGCGGGAGGAGACATATGCTCATCCGCAATGTTTATTCTCTGGCGGCGATGTGTGGAGTGGTGGCGCGATTACCCTCTTGTCTCTCTCTTTCGGACGTTTTATTGCGTCGGGGGAGAATGGATTCGATTGTTTTTTCATGAGGGTGGATAAATTGTAGGGGTTTATTAATAAAAAGAAATTTAGAATACCTATCGTTTATGATGAGAAATACCTTTGCGAGGTATTTGTGAAACTATTTTTTTTATTGGATCTGAAAAATATAGTATATTAAAGAACGAGTGTCATAAGACCACGTTTTATTGCAAGTGCTCAAGTTGGACGCGTGTAATATGACACGAGTTTCCTATGTTATTTTTTCTAATTTGCTCTTTATTTTAACTTAGTGGAAATAGTCCATAGTTCCATTTGGTTACATGGGGATTCACATGTATTAAATGACTTATATTCCCCTAATTTTGGTGAAATTAACGGACTTTCTAAGACAGTTTGCCCCCTATCGAAAGACAATCGCTATCGAAGTCTGTTAGATTATTTAAATTCAAAAGGACTTACTAATAATCAACCTCCGTGAGGGACGGACGTGTCTCGATTGATTTTGTAAAGTTTAACGACTATTTTGACAAAATCCAATTTATTCCAAATTCCAACCTAAAAATAATTGTTAAATGTTACACAAAGTTTATCACTTTAATAATTTTATCCAAATTTACTTCTAACCTTTGAGCAATACGAAGTACGAAAGATGAGAGCCCCATTGTATGCCTGATTATATCTGCCTCCCTGATGCCTGCCATTCGATCCCTCCAAAGGTATTCCGCGTCCAAATCAACCTAAAAATAAACGTATTATTTATATACCATGTGATTCAAAATGATTGTCGTAAGAAAAACACTGTTTTCCGGAAAAAAATTATCTATACTTATTACCAATTTAATGAGCGAAGTTAGCTACATACAAATTTCATGCATTAAATGAATTTTCTTGACATTTAGCGACATTGGCGTGCGTGTTGTAGTATCTTTCGATTATTTATCTTATAATTTTTTTCAAATCGTTTATATTTACATCTAATATCACCAACAATAGTATTCCTGAATACTGTAAGAAAATAAGGGAATTTATCTGTGGTAATAGCTCAACAAACAGGTAAAAAATCAATATTAACATTAAGTGAAATAGTTTATTACATTTTATAATTTTATAGGCTCATCATACACTTCAGCGCAATGAGCTGTCAAAAGAAAGTTACATTTTCATCCCTATAAAGTTTCTACGGTACAGGAATTATTACCATTAGATCACGATAGGCGATTGGAATATTGTCATTGGTTTAATAACAATTTAAGGGACGATGATTTGCTAAACAAATCATTTTTCTCGGATGAAGCCTGGTTTTATCTAACAAACTATATCAATTTACAAAACTATTGTATCTGGTCTGCAGAAAATCCACACGAATTTCGAGAAACGCAATTGCATTCCATGAAAGTTGGAGTTTGGTTAGCTATGTCCAGGCACCGAATAATAGGGCCAATTTTCTTCGAGGAAACTGTAACAGCCCAACGTCACCAACAGATGTTGGAATTGTTTATTGCAGAGTTACAAGAAAATGAGCTTGAAGCAGGTTATTTTCAGCACGATAATGCTCCAGCACATACTGCTCGACAAACCTGCCAATATCTTCAACAGTTTTTTGCTGACAGATTCGTTAGAGCACAAAGATGGTCACCAAGATCACCTGATCTAACCCCATTAGATTACTTCATGTTTGGCTGTCTAAAAAATAGGATCTATAGAAACCGCGTGCATACCATAGAAGAACTGAGAGATGCAGTTGTCACTTAATAATTATACTAATTGTATGTTATAATTTAAAGTAATAAATAAATTTGGTTAAACACCAGTTAGTACTGAATTGTAAAATCATGATTTAGTAAAGTTAAATTAATTACATTTCATTTTTACAAGCAGAAACACCAATCCATAGTCGTTTATATAATGCGAGTTCAAATATACTTTCTTATGTTCCAACACTGACTTAGTTCAAACCTTCATTACAAACACGCGGCATATACCTACACCCTGTTACTATCTATAGGAGCGGAATTGACAATCATTTTGAATCTCTGTGTATAAGTATAATAAATCTTATTATACCTATAACAAATTTCATTTTAATACGTTCGGCAAATTGTGGGATTAGAAATTTAGTATAACCTCTAAACAGTTTGCCACCACTGGGGTAGAATTTTTATAGGTTGGTAGTTCTAATTCTGTACCTCAGAGGCAAAGCATGTTAAGTCTAAAATTGACATTTCACGGTCAACGTTTAAAGTTTTTGTTATGTTAAAGCTAAGGTGTGACTTAACATAGTTCAAACGTGTCTAAGTTTTTAATGAAACAAGACAGAAAAGCAAAAAAGATAGCAATGAAAGATCATTGTATGTATATTAACTTAACATACTTAACTCGATTTCGTCATATTTGGACAACATAATTTGTATAATTAGGTAATTGTAAATAAAAACAAATGTTAATAAGTAATCACTGATAGTTCCTTGTTTTTTTAGATATTTTGAAATATTAACCCCTTGAAAAAGATGTAGATAAGAATCGTAGCAGAAATAAGAAATAAAATGCAATTGAAGACATAATTTTTTACTGAATTTACCCGACCTTAAACTCAAAAGAAAAACAATACCTACTAGAAACTACGGGACAAATATTGGAATGTTTAACGTTTATTTAACACACGAAATATAATTAAACAAATACATTCGTGGGCTGTTCTTGTTTTATAGAGATTAATATGTATTTTCGAATATCCACATCAAATCTATGTTATATCAACTGACTAAAATATCCTCATGTGCAGAAAACGCTGTGATAGCCACGCCCCCATTTAGGCGTGAATGTTTTAGAATTTAAAATATTCGTTACAAAGGTCAATTTTTGAAGATAAATCAACGAAACAATATAGAAATAATAGAAATTTCAAAAGTCATTTGTGGTGGTGGTTGGCAATATGTTGTGACATTTGATGTTTTAAAATTTAATAATAAAACTCATGAGATTAGTGGCACAAAATTTCTTTAATTTCCTTAATTCATTTTTTTTTCTTTCTGGCGTTTCGACGGAATTCATTCTTTCTCGAAGGTATTTTTTCTTCGCTACAATTCTATTTCGTTTTTCATAGTATTTTTGTCTCCCACGTTATACAATTAAAATATAATTTCCTTAAATATTTTTCACTAATATTAATTTGATTTTAAAAACAAACACATGACAGACACACATACATTTTAAAAACGTCGTCAACGTACAACTGTATAGTTTTTTTTACTTTAAAGATATCCATGTTGGACATGAGATTCTAAACACCCTGTATATGATATTGCAGTTACTGCTATCGCAGTCAATACCTATGACCATATACTTGCATCCACACTGGTAGAATATCTGCATGTCTAATGCCTGTGAAGCCTATGAAATAACATTGGAATATTAGCCGTATTCTTTTTAACGTCTGAAGTAAATGATTTGTACAGCCGTTTGAAAGCGTTTCAAAACAAAATCCGCTTGTGGGAGGCACAGTTGTTGTCTGATAACAGTTACCATTTCACCACGCTCTCTGCGTATGAAAATACTGCTTATGCTCAATATGCTGAAGAACTCAAGTTACTGTCGGAGCAATTTTCGAACAGATTTAGCGATTTTAAAAACATGGAAGACAGTTTCAATTTATTAGCTACTCCAACAAAAAGTAATGTACAAAATGCTCCAATACACTAGCAAATGGAGTTGACCGAGCTTCAAGAAAACTCACTCCTAAAATCTAAATTTGAAGACGTGGATTTCTACAAAAAATACCTCGAAGAAGACCATTTTCCGGAGCTTAGAAAATTCGCAAGAAGATTGATTTGTACGTTTGGGCAGTACTTATAAATGCGAACAGTTCTTTTCATGATGCAAGTTAATAAATCAAAACATCGTACAAGGCTGACTGACGATAATTTTGGAAAATTCTTACGTCTTTGTATCAGTGGAATTCATCTAAACATCGATGGATTAGTTTCCCAAATTCAAGCTCAAGGGTCTCATTGATTTCGTTGTCGCTATTTAACTTTCGTTGGTTTGTAATAATTCCAAATTTCACGATTTAATTATAATGTTGTACCTATTTTTTTTTTTCATTTCATTTTCTTATTTTAATAAATTGCATTATAATAACATTGTTGTATTATTTCATGTCTGATATCTATCGCTAAAAATTATGAACACTACTTTTAAACGCGACCCGCGAACGTATTTGCACACTAAAGTTTTGCCCACAACATGTCAAAGGTTGCCCATACTTGCTCTATATCTATCTCCACTAACTTGGTAAAATTACAATTTATTTGTCATAGTGTAATTAACCGATTTCACTATATTGTAAGAGATCTAGTTAATTGTATTTTCAAATCCATACCCCCTTACCGGCAAGAAAGAGGAACAGAATAAAAAAAAACAAGAAGACAAGAAGACAAGAAAGATTATACAGAAGAGAGAGAGAGAGCTCATTATAATAAGCCATGAAATGCGTAGTTTTAAATTCCGCACGTTATTTATGGTTCCCGTAGCGATTCAATTTATACCCGGGTCGAGTTGTTGGCAGGCCTGCCGGCACTGTGGGCGTGTGGAAGCCGTAGACTAATAACGAGTATACTTATTAGATTATAGTAATTATATGCCTTCCACATAATTGCCGTTTGTTGATTTTTATGCCAGGTTCCCGGACGGCGTGCTCTTCCGTCCATATATCTAATATGTCGTCAAGATTTGATTGATAAGGGTACGTAGGGCAGATGAGAATCGTTTATTACCAACATACGTATACGCCATGCGTTAGGTAAACGTTGAGAATATTTGCTAAATGCACTAAGGTGGGCGATTATTAAAGATTTGATATAATAATTATTACTGCGCAGCAAAGAGCAAAGGTTCGTATAAGCAAAGGAATTCAATGAGTCAGAAGTGGTAATAGAAGTGTTCCTTGCTAATCCTCCTCAATTTTCTTGCGTGTCTAAATGACAGTTTCTCTGTTATTCGATTCTTAAAATTCTTCAAACCACAAAACAGGATTAATATTATATCTTTTCGACTGGTCAAACAAGCAGTGGCGGAACTACTGGGGCAAATAGGGGCAATTTTATTTGGGGGAAGTTCTTGATAATCTGAATATAACTGAAATATTATTTTTGTATTACAAAATATTGTCTTATTAACTATCTTTGGTTTTCCTATTACTCTGAGAGAAATACCCTTTTCATTTACAAGGAATTGCATTAAACCAAAAGTTTTTGCATTTTCTATATGACCAATGGTGTTTCCTTGAAAAGGAATATAATTTTAAATTCACGCATTTCTTCGGAAATAATATATTTTTCGTATTGAAACAGTTTATTCTTTTAAGTGGAAGATAATGATAATTGATTCAAATCCTTTTTATTTTGAACTTGAAAATTATGCACACTGAGAAAAATCAGCTAAGTAAAGTGTTTACTTGATAAAAAATTATTTACAATAGATAAATGTTTACTTGGAACTATTCTCGTTAATTAATACCTGCAACTAAATCCAGTTTCCTGAATGCAAGTTGTTACTGTAAATAGTGCTTTTATTAACGACTGTTACACCGCGTACCTGACAAATTTGTGGTACGTAATGTATTACTTATGACTACTGGTACTGTATCTAACTACAGCACATGCTTAGTAGAAGTAGCAACAATGCTGATCGCTATTAAACTCATGTATTTTCTTAAATAGGTAACAACTTGCCACAACTACGATTATTTGAGTTTTGCTGCCACCCCGTGATTGTTTTACTATTCCTGATTGGCTAGCGTGGCGGAGTAATGAAATAGTCCCCGAGACGCCTACGCGCGTCAAGTAAGAGTTACGGACGTGGGAAAAGGTCGTCGAAAAAGGGTGGTCAAGGAGTACGGCTATTGTAGACCAGTTGGAACGCAAATATATTAAAAATACCGGGTGGGTTAACTCAAGGCCCCATCCGTATAAAGACTCCCAGCGAAAGAAGAAGTACCGAGCCTATAAGCAATCAGATGTTTCAAAATTGCAGTTTTGAACCACGTGGTGGGATATTTGAATTCCCCATTATTGTGATGATATCTGCGCCCGCTGGTGAAGTTAAAGTGTGGATGCCGTCGCTAGCTGAGTGATCCAACAGTCCAAGTGCCGCCTGCAGTTGGGGACACCCCGACGAAGTAGCCTTTTTTCGAGGCGATCACCGGATATAACCGCCACGTACGCCGACAGAGGATCAACTCGCCGAGACAACGCCCAGTGCAAAGACTCAACAGAAACCGCAAGTTTACCGCCTAGGTATATTATTTCTTTGTTTGTTATCAGTTGTAACTTCAAAGCCATATTTCTATTTGTCCTTTGTTTAGATTTAAATAATTTCAATAACTAAATAACGTTTCAAGGGAGTCCCATTTACCTTATCTTTTATTATTGCTTTGTTCATTTTTTCATTATTAAGGAATATATTTTATGAGTCATTACGTTGTAAATTGTTTAAAAAAAACTATTGTTAAAGTAAAACCAATATCTTTCATTCATATCAGGTAGTCACTGTGTTTGTCCTATACAAAATAAAACTATTACTAATAATACTGCTTTTTTTTTCTTAAGTATTAAATATTATGTACCATCTTTAGCAAATTAAATGCGAATTTAATCTTCGATTATTAATGCAATCGAAGCTACAGCACACTGAATAGTAATTAAAAATTATTTGCAAACAATTTTGAATTACGCATTGCTCGGTACGCAGTACTTATAGTTGCGGTTGCATAAATAATCGAAGATTTGTGGAACTTTTTTTTTGTACTTTATCAGTTATTCACACAGAGTACACAGTAAGCTACTTAATAAATATTCACTAAACTTCCTCGTTTCCTACACTACCTATAGTTGAACAACAAATTTAAGGTAAGTATATTGTATATTTATAGCAAACCATTACCTTCTATATATCAGGCATCTATTTAGTGAACATGCATTAATGATACTCTTTCCTTATCACAAGTAATCTAAATAGCTTATATTAATTATGAAGGTGTGATAGCTGTTATAGAATAGTTCACTCACAGCAATACACCTACTACTTGACAAGGGCAAATCTTTGCTTACTGCAACTACATATATTCTTTGGCTTAACTACTTCAGTTTAATTATCATAAGTAACTTCATAAGTTACCGGTATGAAGCAGATCGTAAGTAACTTAGATTGCTTGTTGTTAGTATCAGTGTTTAGGATCTATTTTTTACTAGTGCTAAGTAATCTGTGTTTTTGTCCCCTATTCAGCTGAACTTTTTACTTAAGATATTTATATTTATATTTATGATTATTAATTTTTTTTCTCAGTGCAGATTGGCAGAAAACCATAGGCATGTTGATTCAAGAGGTTTTTCCTTTTCTTATAACATTTATTCATTTTAGACTTAAGTGAAAACACAAGCAAATGTCGTGATCATTTTCAATCGAAATGAAAATGAATTATCTCCAAAAACCATGCACTAAGAAGAGATTTGCCCTGTTAGAATGTTGTAAATCGTAATAGTATTGGGAGTTGGTCGCAGTGACTATCCTAGCACTCCAGTGTGCCGTTAAAGAAATCGTCCTTTCAATGGCGATGACTCCTATCAGATGTTGATCTGGTAAATATACTAGATTAGTATGTTACGATCGTAGTTTCCAGCCTATTTTGTGCGAAATATTATCTGTTACTGGAATGAAATAGGAGATGCGCCATCTATGCGACAATTTCTCTACTACACATAAGTATATCTGCTCATCTGCCTTACTATATGGGGAGAAAACTGCTATACGAAAATAAAATGCGATATTTACTTTTACTTCCATTCTTTTATCTCTTTAAATCAAGTCTGAAAAGCAGAGGCGTTATATTTATATTAGAAACCCTTAAAAATATGCCTTCTAACTACGCCACTGCAAACAAGGCAGCAGAACTAGCCACAGAACACAAGAATTCCCACTATTTCGCCTCGATAGATGAGAAGGCAGTTCCCTTTTGTTATTTAATTTAAAATCGGTATCTAGATCGTACGGGCCGATAGCAAAAGGGTCTCAGTCCGCATCTACGATCCGTCGGCCACGTGCGAAGGTACACCTGGATCCGTCCGGGAGAAAATTACGAAATTCCAAAGAGCCACCATTATCTGACAGCGACCCTGGTGGTCACCGTTTGCCATCTCTCTACGATCTCTATACCTCTAAAGTTGACTGCACGAAAATGAATTATTTTACAGAACGATACGCGTTTAATTGAGTGGTACCACCTTTCGGGGAAGTTCGTTCGCTTAGCGATTTCCATCTGCACAATCTGGCAGTGATAAATTTAACTTATGGAGCCTCGTGGAACTCCACACTGAGAAAAAAATTTAATAATCATAAATAAAAATATAATTATCGTAAGTAAAAAGTTCAGCTGGATAGGGGACAAAAGCACAGATTACTTAGCACTAGTAAAAAAGAGATCCTAAACACTGATACTAACAAGAAGCAATCTAAGTTACTTACGGTCTGCTTCATACCGGTAACTTATGAAGTTACTTATGATAATTGAACTGAAGTAGTTAAGCCAAAGAATACATATAGTTGGAGTAAGCAAAGATTTGCCCTTGTCAAGTAGTAGGTGTATTGCTGTGAGTGAACTATTCTATAACAGCTATCACACCTTCATGATTAATACAAGCTATTTAGATCACTTGTGGTGATAAGGAAAGAGTATCATTAATGCACGTTCACTAAATACCTGATATATAGAAGGTAATGATTTGCTATAAATATACAATATACTTACCTTAAATTTGTTGTTTAACTATAGGTAGTGTAGGAAACGAGGAAGTTTAGTGAATATTTATTAAGTAGCTTACTATGTACTCTGTATGAATAACTGATAAAGTACAAAAAAAACGTTCCGCAAATCTTCGATTATTTATGCAACCGCAACTGTAAGTACTGCGTACCGAGCAATGCGTAATTCAAAATTGTTTGTAAATAATTTTTAATTACTATTCAGTATGCTCTAGCTTCGATTGCATTAATAATTGAAGATTAAATTCGCATTTATTTTACTAAAGATGGTACATAATACTTATTACTTAAGAAAAAAAGCAGTATTATTAGTAATAGTTTTATTTTGTATAGGACAAACACAGTGACTACCTGATATGAATAAAAGATATTGGTTTCACTTTAAAAACAGTTTTTTTTTTTAAATTTACAACGTAATGACTCATAAAATATATATCTTAATAATGAAAAAAACGAACAAAGCAATAATAGAAGATAAGATAAATAGGGCTCCCTTGAAACGTTATTTAGTTATTGAAATTATTGAAATCTAAACAAAGGACAAAGAGAAATATGTAGAAATAATATAACTTATAACAAACAAAGAAATAATATACCTAGGCGGTAAACTTGCGGTTTCTGTTGGTTTTTTTGCACTGGGCGTTATCTCGGCGAGTTGATCCTCTGTCGGCGTACGTGGAGGTTATGTCCGGTGATCGCCTCGAAAACTGCTACTTCGTCGGGGTATCCCTAACTGCAGGTAGCACTTGGACTGTCACTCACCTAGCGACGGCATCCACACTTTAACTTCACCAGCGGGCGCGGATATCATCACAATGATGGGGAATTCAAATATCCCACCACGTGGTTTAAAACTGTATTTTTGAAACATCCGATTGTTTATAAGGTCGGTACTTCTTCTTTCGCCGGGATTCTTTATACAGTACATTTGCATTCCAATTGGCCTACAACGGCCGTACTCCTTGGCCACTCCTTTTCGACGATCTTTTCCCACGTTCGTAACTCTTACTTGACGCTAGCACGCGCCTGCGCGGGTAGCCGTCTCGGGGACTAGTTCATTACTCCGCCGCATTAACCAATCAGGAGTAGTAAAACAATCACGGGGTGGCAGCAAAACGCAAATAATCATAATTGTGGCAAGTTGTTACCTATTTAAGAAAATACATGAGTTTAATAGCGATCAGCATTGTTGTTACTTCTACTAAGCATGTGCTGTAGTTAGATATACAGTAGCAGTAGTCATAAGTAATACGTTACTTACCACAAATTTGTGAGGTACGCTGTGTAATAGCTGTTAATAAAAGCACTATTTACAGTAACAACTTGCATTCAGGAAACTGGGTTTAGTTGCAGGTATTAATTAACGAGAATAGTTCCAAGTAAAACTTTATCTAATAATAAATAATTTTTTATCAAGTAAACGCTTTACTTAGCCCATTTTTCTCAGTGTATGCGATCATAATTGTTTTTCTTTAATGGAACACCTTAATTAAAATCGAATATTCATGTGTCTTTGTGAGATCTTTTTATTTTGAAAATGTTTATTTGAATAAAGAATAATTATTGAAATAACAAATGATCTAAAAATTATAAATTTATTTTTGATTGATGGAATAATTTATATCATTTCAATAAGAATATTGTCGTTCAGAGATTTCCAGACGATTTTACATTCAATACCATTTACTAAAAGTAATTGAACGCATGCTAAAACATCGATTTGACACTTATTTTTTTCCTCTCAATATGAGCAAAATCATCCTGGCTAAAAACCAATTTATTACGACCCATTCAAGCCAACTGATTCAAAATCGACATCTGCCCAGACGAACTCGAAATAATACCCAATAAAACAACAAAAAAAAGGCAAATGAATAACGACTATAGGCGCACATCTTATACAATCCAATAATAAAAGCCGAAAACACGCATAAAAGAAGAAGGGACAACTGTAAGAGCGCAGAGAACAATGAATCATTTAGCAGGATAGATCCAGCTACAAGTCCTGTACACCGATTTATTTCTGTTCTTATGCTTTCTATTTTTTTTTTCTTTCCGTCTCTCCTTTTGTTCCAGATCCGCCGGACGAATATTTACAGAGCCTTCACGGTGTCTCGTCACGTCCATAGCACAGCGACCGGTATTCAATCAATGCGCCGGTGTCAAGGAAGAAGTGGAACAGTTTCAGGCCCGGTGAAAAACGTAAAAATGGAATGGAACGAGAGCGCGACTCTTGACTTCGAAAAAGAACAACGAGTCCTTCGACTTTTCTAGTGACCGCTTCTCTGTTACATTTTTCCCGTTAACGGATATCTGTCATTATTTGTCTCTGTGGACGGTGGGACGTCTGCGAGCGTCTTGCAATAAATGTTTATGGCGATGTATTGCAAATCGCATCGCTAACGACGAAAATGAACGCCGAAGTTGGAATTTTTTGATTGTTTTCTTTTGGGGGGAATAAACGAGATGAAGAACGTGGCAAGAATAGCTGTTGTGTTCAACGGAAATGTGGTTCTATATTTGCTTCCAATTTTATCAATATTTCTATCAAATAAGCTTGTACCTTTCCGTTTATTGGTTGATTTTGAGCACTGAGTACAGATCAGGTCTTCTCATTATCTAAAACACACTGTATTATTCCGTTTTTACAAGGAAACACAGGTAAGTGTGGCTCACCGATTTAAACTAAACTTAGACTGATCCCTAACAGCCAGAAATATTACATAGATATTTTTAAAAATATATTTTATAAATATTTTTCGTGAGAGGTTTTTGAATATATTTTTCATATATTTTTTCTAAATATAGATAAAATATTCAATTAAAATATTTATTCCATATTTTAAAATTAATGTAAGCGCTATATTTTTTCTAAAATATTTGTAAAATATTTACATGAAAATTGAGATTTTTTTTATGGAATTAATTAATTTGTCAAAATGAACTAAAATTGTTCTTGGCTATTTAGAATGTATAACGTCGATAACGAAAAGTTGAAACATATATAGAGTTGTCTAAAAGGCAAGAACTTGTTTTTTCACACTCACCATACAAGTTAATAATCAATAATTCTGGCATCTTTTAAGGCATACTGAAGGTTTATCAAGTTAATCACTATTTTTTAATTGAAATGTTCTAAATAAAAAACAAACGTATTTATTATCATTTTATTTGAATAAGCCAATAAAAATGAAAAATACTCATTTTTAAGTCTAGTCTTGGCTGGTGCCAGGTACAACCCTATGGCTTTTTTCATATCTTCGGTAGTGGCGCTCTCATGGCGCTTCCTTGTGGCCTCTAAAACAATACCAATTGTATTAGATCATACCATGAATAAAGCATCGTACAACATTATCAACACCTACTAATACATTTGGAGCATTTGCAATAATTGGAGTGGTAGCTACATTCTAATACTTACGATACTTATTTTTACTTTATTTCATAATATTTGAAAACATTCTACGTACAAACAATAAACCAACACAACGTATTCTAACCTCTATTTGAGGTTATGACGCTTATCTACCGAGATGAATCTCTTAAGCAAATCAACTAGCAATTTATCTGGTAGATGCAGTACATATATGATGCATAAAATTCTACAATTATTTATTAAACGATTTCTGTACATAGCGATATTGAGCATTCCAATTATCTTATAAATGCATGACATGTTCAAAGTTTTGCTTACCTCGTAGTCACCACAAAAACTAAAACACACCCCGCAACAATTAATTACACAGTTAACCTTAATCTGCCCTAATCGTATACTATTATAAACTATAACATGTAACGGACAAACGAATGAAAACGTTGATGATACGCACGTGCGCGTATGCATTCTATGTACCTATTCCACAGACGCATAAACAATACTAAATGATATAACACCGGCACCATAATGAATAGAGGTGTTGTGTTGACGTTCGCAACTTACAAATATTACAAATAATATAATACAAAACGCAGATATATTAATAGAAAAGTTACTGCGCTCAACTTAGATACTAATTAAATCATATTAGATATATATATTATCTAATTTAATCTTTAAACCATCATTTTAAATAGGTACATACCTACTTAATATGTATGCATATTTTACCCATTTTATATTATTCGTCCTACGCACCAAATGTACAAAAGCAAAAATTCAATCTATTTTTTTTATATGAAATAAATATTTACAGAAATACAAAGCAAAATATTCTTGCAGAGTTATGAAAATATATTGAGAAAACATTTGCAATAAAATTTATTATGCTACATAACATATATATTTTTCAAATGTTTTCCTAATATATTTTCTATAATATATTTTATGCATATTATATTAATATAACTAATATTCAAGAAAGATTTAATATTTTTTAAATATTTATAAAATATGAAATAAATATGGTTGGTCACTGGGGATGTATTGTAAGAACATCTGCAACTTTCTTGGCTGCTATATCTCTCGTTTTTGAATGTGCCCTATCGACAAGATCACCCTTCGCTATTTGCAATGGTGGGGCTACGGGCCCATAGCTCTTTAAGAGGGGCCGTCCCTGTATTTAACATCCGTGAAATATCACGGATTTCAATTAGGAATATTCAATTAGGAATATTCAATTAGGTATCTTTCCAATAGGAAAGATTCCTAATTGAAATCTTATCTGCAGATCTTCACGTGCAGATTATACTTGCTAGCGTGTTAGAAAATTCGTTCGCTGCTAAGTTCCTTATGTCCTAGCACCCACACCTAAAGTAACTTTATTGCGTTTAGCCATCAGTCTTCAGTTTTTTCAAGCAATTTCAATCTGGTTTCGAGTTTATCTGATAGGATGTTACGTCTTTAAGGGCGTTTGACTATCCGATAGGAGATGGCCTTTGGGTTGTTTTTTCAACACATACTCTGGGTATATGTCTCTGTTGCTGGTATACGGTAGCATATTGTCTTAGTGCCATATATTCTATATGATTTTCAGTGCTTTCATTATATATAACAGTTCCAGAATCTCTTATTCTTTTTGTCCAATTTTTCAGTTCTGGTCTTCACCTTCACTCAATCCCAATTCAAAATAATCTTGAAGAATTTGCCGAAAGATAGTTTGGCAGTCAACCCATCACTGCCTATATTATTATTAATTCCCAAATAAACTATTCATTCATTGAATATCTTTGAGCGAAACAGCATGTAATTGTGTTAAGTTTTTAAATACTGTGCGTACATACAATGAGTATGCGAACAAATTTCTTATGGATTAATCCATATCCTGAACTGGTAAAGGATGGCGACAAAATATCTTGTCGAGCCTGCAGTAAACTGATGGTAAGTTTAATTTTACTAAAAGCTTTACAATTGTTTTTAAATTCTTTAACTTTTGATATAAAATGACAATTGTTGTTGTACATGTCTTCTGAGAGAAAATACCTGATTGATCAACACGCTAAAACTCCATCACCTATTGGAAAATGTGAAAAACTAAAGCGATTCGCATGTGTGCAGCAATCTATACGTCAATGTATAGCATCAACTTCACGAAACTCAGAACAAGAAGAATATAATACGGATCTGTGTAACGCATTAATTTCGTCTAACATACCGTTAGCAAGATTAAACAATGTTGATTTGAAATCATTTCTGCAAAAATATTGCAAACATAATATACCTAACGAAAGTACCTTACGAAAAAATTATGTCACATCTTGTTACCAGCAAACAATAGCAGAAATTCAACAATTGGTAGGGAATAATTTTATTTATATTAAGGTAGATGAAAGTACGGATAAGTGTGGCCGTTATATTGCCCATTTGTTAATAGGAATTCTTCATGAAGATATTGTAGGTAAATCATATTTAATTGATTGTAAAGAACTTCAAAAAACAAATAATGTGACAATTGCCTGAAGGTTTATCAAATTTCTTTTTACCTGGAAGTATACCTTGTGAAAAAATTTTACTAATGTTGTCCGACGCTGCATCATGCATGATAAAAGCCGCGCAAAATTTAAAAAAAAAATATAGTAATATTATTCATACCACTTGTTTAGTTCATGGGTTCAATCGTGTAGCCGAAGACATTAGGAATCAATTCCTTGATTATGATTTAATTAGCAATGTCAAAAAGTATTTTTAAAGCACCTTTACGAATCCAATTTTATAAGGAGCGACTTCGCGGTGTTAAGTTGCCTCCTGAACCGATTATTACGAGATGGGGTACATGCTTAGAGGCTGCAATTTTTTCGCCGATAATTTTGAAGGAATAAAAAATGTAATTCTTGGAATCACTGCTGATTGCGTTGCTCTAGAAAACTGTAAAAAGATAGTAACATCAACAGAATTGCTAAAAAACCTTTTGTATATTAAGTCAAATTATAGCTTTGTTAAGTTCCATTCGTAAACTAGAAACGCAAGGGATGTCGCTCTCGGAATCAGTCGAAATAGTAGACGAATTTGATATGCTATGTAAGAAGGTTAAGGGTACTATAGGTAATTCTATATACGATAAATTCAAAAAAGTGATAAATTAAAATGCGGGGTATTTGAAATTGAAGAAAGTTAAGAAAATTTTGAAGGTGAAACAGTAAACGATTTACTTTTATTTAGTTTAGAATGTATTGCAAAGTTAAGAATGCACCAATTACATCTGTGGATGTTGAAAGAAGCTTTCCTATTTCGAAACATATGTATTCTGATAGAAGACAAAACTTCCTTTTACACAATTTTGAAAAACATTTAATTATAAATTGTTTTGGAAATACGTTGTGAAAAAATTTCGTGCAATAAAGTTAATGGTTAAATTTATTTATTTTATGTAAAAAATTTGCATATTGTCGCAATTTTTTTGCATATATGCCCCAGGTTTATGCATATTTTCTCAAAAATCGATGCATATATATGCGCATATATTCCAGTTTTTCTTTGCATATAATTCCGTCTCTAATTATGAGTCAAGTCTCCCATAGCGATAACTTGCTATGCATTCCTTAAATCTAGTTCCGATTGCACGCTTTGCTTGTTTAATGTAAACTTTACTCCATTTACTACAACCGATTTTGTATTTTTTGTGTTGCCTAAAAGATGTCTCAATAAGTTACGCGAGGTGAAACAAATCTGTCCTTCAAAAATGTTGCCTGAATGTTTCTTCTGATGTTAAAGTCGTGGTACTTAAAGAGGAGTAACCATTATAGAATTGAATTTATATAGATTTTATTTAGTCATTTTTAGATGTTTGCAATACTAACAATTACAGTGTTTTACAGCGTTAAGTATTAAATTTGGCAAATATTTCAACGTAGTTCAATATGGCTATGCTGGGCGTAGGGGAGGGTGGGGCAAGATGGGGCCACGAGGCATGATGGGGACATCGTCTTATCTACAAAACGGCAGTAAGCATCTGTCAAATAATAGGAGTCCTAATATTGACAAGTGCTGTTTTATGTTTGTTGTAATGTAGGAAACTTTACTAGTCATAATAACAAAGTTATTGCTGTTTGTGCGTGAACTTTGCAATTTCCAAAATTTTGTTATTATTTTGATGGTGAGTTCAACGGCCACTATCGGAAGCATAAGTAAATTATTTACAACTACACTTTTTTGTGCTTATTAATTGACAGTATTGCATGTATTTTCTATAGTGTGTATTTGTTTATTTCAAATTTTTAATATGTTGTTATAACATAACCAGAAAATGTCCAAGAGACAAGATGGGGCTATTGGTATGGGCAACATGGGAATCACTATCTCACTTTTCAGTCTGGTTCGTTATGCCTGGATATGCCATTATGCTTTCTCGAAGACATAATCCCTATTTCTCATGTTAGGAATAAAGTACAGGTTCAATCAAAGCGTAACAAGGGAAAGACAACAATACTTACAAGCACTACGTATAAAAATCTGCTATAGGAAAATAGAAGTCTGGAGAATCCCTAAGGCAACTAGAAGTGCTGAGGGAGAGTTAAAGGAAAAAAAATGACAAGAAGAAAACAGAAGAGATCAAGAAGCCGAATTTTGTAAGGAAAGCAAAAAGAGATAGACCTTTAGAAAACGTCAAGAAAATAATCAAGTTCTTCTGTTGAGGAAGATGAGCTCAATGTTAGTATTGTAAGGGGAAGTATTGATACAATGCCATGGATGGCGAGGTTGGGTACATGGAGGCTGTGCGAATAACGTGGATGAGTTCGTCTTCTATTGTCTCAATTGTGAAGATTAAGTTTAATATTCTTATGGTTATTGTAGTTTTTTTAATTTAAGTAGTTCCGCTCTAAAGAGTTTAAGCTTTGTTCCTGCATGTTTTTAAGAATATTTTAAGAATCTATTTTTTTTTACCTATTACCTAGATTTATGGTACGACCCATTCTTAACTCACCTGGAACCCCATTTTGCCCCCATGGTGGGGCAAGATGGCGTATTTACACATTTCTTTTCAAAATTTTCTCACAACATCAAGAGTACCCATCGAAAAATTGTAAATTCATCCATCAGCAGATAAATGTTTGAAGATTACAACAAACATACTTAGAACCTTGTATATCAATTTGCAATCCGGATGCTGTGTTCTAAAGCTTAATGTTCCCATCTTGCCCCACCTTTCCCTACCATTTTATAAATCAATCGAGCTTCTGTAATCTGATAATATCATCGATGTTGGGTAAAAATACTGTTACATAATCAAAGTGTAGCGCAATGAATTTCTAGTCTACAAACTTAATTTTTAAAAATATTAAAAGAAAAATTGCAGGTGTAAGAATGTATTTATAAGAAAGCATGTTCAATTATGTGACTACTCCGTTACGTTGTTAGAATCACATCGATGTTATTTTATCGCACTAACGTTGTATGGTGCCTATCGAGTTAATTGAAAAATTTCGCACAGATCAATACACACATATCATAACACACAGCGTGCGAACCAAACTTAGGCGAAACGTAAAATTGATGATGCACGATTTGCCCGAAACGAACCAACCTGACACTGGAGCTAACATACCGAGAAAGAAAGAAAAAAAAAGCAAAACACAAAAGAATAAGAAAAAGACCACGGGGCAGAGAAATATGATGGGAGGAAGAAAACAGATACGGACAAAGCGAGTGAAAGAAGGACGCTGGCGAACAGAATAAATTATTTAGGCAAGACCGAAACGCTAGACGATTGTGAGAGGTCAGGTCAGTGCTGGAATGCAAACTCATTACCATTATCATTTCATTAACCAATTCAATCATTTATAATGCTGTCACTCGGCGCGGTCCATGGCTGGGCTCGTTCTCCTGATACTCTGAATCCTCTTTCTTCTCGTGTATGCTTCGGTGTCTTGGTAATACCATTGTTCGACGGGTATTGTCTATTATTTATCATTTTCTCAATATTGCGTGGTGTACCTGTAGGTTGACCACTCGATATTGTTCTTATAATTGTGATGCCATTCGAACTGCTTTCCAAATAAATTACTATTGTATCGTAAGCGAAAGGCTCTTTTCTGTATGTATGTGCATTTAATGGTCTGTCTATCTTACCGCGTAGTAATAATTTTCGTAATGAGTAGAGACCGGATTATATGCAAAGAAAAACTGGAATATATGCATCGATTTTTGAGAAAATATGCATAAACATGGGGCATATATGCAAAAAAAAATTGCGACAATATGCAAAATTTTTACATAAAATAAATAAGAGCAGAAATTTAAACATTAACTTTATTGCACACACATTTTTTTCACAACATATTTCTAAAACAATTTATAATTAAATGTTTTTCAAAATTGTGTAAAAGAAAGTTTTGTCTTCTATCAGAATACATATGTTTCGAAATAGGAAAGCTTCTTTCAACATCCACAGATGTAATTGGTGCATTTTTTTAACTTTGCAATACATTCTAAACTAAAATTAAAGTCGAAATCGTTTACTGTTTCACCTTCCAAAATTTTCTTAACTTTCTTCAATTTCAAATACCCCGCATTTTTATTTATCACTTTTTTAAATTTATCGTATATAAAATTACCTATTGTACTCTTAACCTTCTTACATAGCATATCAAATTCGTCTACTATTTCGACTGATTCCGAGAGCGACATCCCTTGCGTTTCTAGTTTACGAATGGAACTTGAAACAGAGCTATAATTTGACTTAATATACAAAAGGTTTTGTAGCAATTCTGTTAATGTTACTATCTTTTTACAGTTTTCTAGAGCAATGCAGTCAGCAGTGATTTCAAGAATTATATTTTTTATTCCTTCAAAATTATCGGCGAAAAAAAATGGAGCCTCTAACCATGTACCCCACCTCGTAATAATCGGTTCAGGAGGCAACTTAACACCGGGAAGTCGCTCCTTATAAAATTGGATTCGCAAAGGTGCTTTTAAAAATACTTTTTTGACATTGCTAATTAAATCATTAATCAAAGAGAATTGATTCCTAATGTCTTCGGCTGCACGATTGAACCCATAAGCTAAACAACTGGTATGAATGATGTTACTATAAAAAAATTTTAAATTTTGCGCGGCATTTATCATGTATGGTTCAGCGTCGGACAACATTAGTAAAATTTTTTCACAAGGTATA
The DNA here is from genome assembly GCA_004143645.1 of Protaetia brevitarsis. Lineage (NCBI taxonomy): Eukaryota > Metazoa > Arthropoda > Insecta > Coleoptera > Scarabaeidae > Protaetia > Protaetia brevitarsis. The sequence goes on from RXPK01000714.1 coordinate 71,667, forward strand.
CTTCCAGGTAAAAAGAAATTTGATAAACCTTCTTGAACGAATTGGGCAATTGTCACATTATTTGTTTTCAGAAGTTCTTTACAATAAATTAAATATGATTTACCTACAATATCTTCATGCAGAATTCCTATTAACAAATGGGCAATATAACGGCCACACTTATCCGTACTTCCATCTACCATGATATAAATAAAATTATTCCCTACCAATTGTTGAATTTCTGCTATTGTTTGCTGGTAACAAGATGTGACATAATTTTTTCGTAAGATACTTTCGTCAGGTATATTATGTTTGCAATATTTTTGTAGAAATGATTTCAAATTAACATTGTTTAATCTTGCTAATGGTATGTTAGACGAAATTGATGCGTTACACAGATCCGTATTATATTCTTCTTGTTCTGAGTTTCGTGAATTTGATGCTACACATTGACGTATAGATTGCTGCACACATGTGGATCGCTTTAGTTTTTCACATTTTTCAATATGTGATGGAGTTTTAGCGTGTTGATCAATCCGGTATTTTCTCTCAGAAGACACCTACAACAGCAATTGTCATTTTATATCAAAAGTTAAAGAATTTAGAAACAATTGTAAAGCTTTTAGTAAAATTAAACTTACCAGTTTACTGCAGGCTCGACAAAATATTTTGTCGCCATCCTTTACCAGTTCAGGATATGGCTTAATCCATAAAGAAATTTTGTTCGCTATACTCATTGTATGTACGCACAGTATTTAAAAACGTAACACAATTACATGCTGTTTCGCTCAAAGATATTCAATGAATGAATAGTTTATTTGGGAATTAATAATAATAAAACGTATTTACCACATCCCTTCTGCTAGGCGAAATTAAACACTTGCAGTTCTTGGAAAAAAGTATTAGAGAAACCAATGTAAAAGATTTATCGTTCTGAGAATTGTCGGTTGTCGATCTACATTAGAATTTTTAGGAATTTTTACTAATAAAAAGGATAAGAAAAAGCTTAAATATGCAATATATGCAATCAGTAATTAGCGCTAATTAACTTCAATTAGTGTAATACGTCTACATATAGACTAGAATTAAAGATATGCAGAAAATAAAATATATGCACTTTGCATATAATCTAGTCTCTAGTAATGAGTTTTTGAGGACCACTAGACTTTAATGGCGCATTTTTATAGTATTCAATCCGATTTTGTTAAACGCATGAACATATGGCGCGCAATTGCTTTCTGGAGCTTACATTGACAAAGATTGTGATGATATTTTTGCCCATATTAAAAGACAATTATAAATTGATATCGACATCGTCAAAAAAATTACAATATATATATATATTTATGAATAAATGGGAAGATGACACTAACTTATACACCAAATGAACAAATTTAATTTATCGGTCAAGCAAGAAGTCCGACAAAAGAGTGGTAGCACTTGGACACAAGGTGTTGTTTTAATTTCGTTTTAAATGTCTGTCATTTTCAATGGCTCTAAGATCCATCGGTAATGCATTATAGTACTATCTTAGTAAGAGAACATTGCCGGATTTTCAGATAATGTAGTTTTATGTTTGTGAATACATAATCAATGTTTACGGGTGTAATTATTTCAACATAGGACAACAGAATAAATACTTTCAAAACAGCTATATTAAATTGTTTTTCTGTGACAATCAAAGCAGTAAACATATACAATGGCGTGCGCATAACCTGCCACCTAATTCAATTTGTGGCGCAGTCCGTAGGATAGCAAATTGTTAGTATCTACACTGAGAAAAGAAATTGCATTAAATGAAAAGTTTTATAACTTTCGGTTTTATATCATGTTGAACGAAAAGAATACCTTTTCTCAGAAAGGTGTTTATTTTAATTTTAAAAAGTAGCGTGCTGTTTTGCCGGAATATTATTTTCTTCTTAAGTACATGCTTTTCGACGAAAAGTAACCCTAATTAAATGGAATGCACCTTAGTTTTGATTAATATATTTTATAATTTCTGTATAACTTCTGTTTAAGTAAGATAATACACATTTACATATTATATTGTTATTATTATGTACATATTTAACAACATATTTTAGTTTCTTTTAGGTATTATTGAATTATAAACAGTATATTAAATAAAAAAAGCTGGACGTTTTGATTTATTTGCGTGGACACGCATGTATACATTGATTTAAAACTTTTGCCTTTTAACGGAAAATGCAAGCACCTGTATTCAAGCTAAGTGCTTTTTTACGCGGAAGTATTTTAGTTTTATTCATGTTCCCACGTGCATAAGTCTCCGATACACAAATAATAATGAACAAAAGTGAATATTTTTCGCGCGAGGTTAAAGAAATTTCAGAGATAATTGGAATCTTTGCAGTTAATGCTGGTTTACTTATAAGCCAAGGAACTTTACAATAGTATATAGTGTTTGAAGGTTTTAAAACTGTTATACACGGGAAAAACGATCTCGTTGTTTTCAGCCATTTTTCATGCATTTGGTTACAGTTAGATACTAAATTATTACTTGATTTAGGAATATTAAAAATATCCCTGTATTGAATCAAACAAATAATTGGGTTAGTAGATTTATTTGAAGCTAGCTCAGTATTTATTAATTTAACTAAATATTTACATTGAAGTAAAAATAAATATCGCATTTTATTTTCAAATAGCAGTTTTCTCCTCATATAGTACAGCAGATGAGCAGATTTACTTGTGTGTAGTAGAGAAATTGTCGCATAGATGACGCATCTCCTATTTCATTCCAGTAACAGATAATATTTCGCAGAAAATAGGCCGGAAACTACGATCGTAACATACTAATCTGGTATATTTACTATAGAACAACATCTGATAGAAGTCATCGCCATTGAAAGGACGATTTCCTTAACGACACACTGGAGTGATAGGGTGGTAACTGCGACCAACTCCCTATACTACTAGGATTTACAACATTCTAACGGCAAATCTCTCCTTAGTGCATAGGTTTTTGGAGATAATTCATTTTCATTTCGATTGAAAATGATCACGGCATTTTGTTGTGTTTACGCTTAAGTCTAAAATGAATAAATGTTATAAGAAAAGGAAAAACCTCTTGAATCAACATGCTTACGGTTTTTTTGCCAATCTGAATAGTTTGCAAGGTCAAAATAAAGGCGACTTGAATCAACTATCAATATCTTTCACTTAAAAGAATAAACTGTTTAAACGAAAAATATATTATTTCCGAAGAAATGCGTAAATTTAAAATTGTATTCCTTTTCAAGCAAACACCATTGGTCATAAGGTAAAGTCAGGTAAATGTGTAACCGGGGCAAGTGTGTAGTTTGTTTATATTTATTTTTAAAATTGAAATACGGACGTCCTCTTGTTATAATACTAATGTACTGAACTTCATACTAGTTTTACAAACAAAAGTTCGCATCTCCTAACGTGTAATAACTTGAATATCTTGTGAATATATCAGACCTTATTAAACAGGCATCAGTTTACTATTACACACTTGGCCGTACTAAAGGATAATGCTATTAATATATAACATGCAGAACGATTACACACTTGCCCCATTTTGCTGGGTAAGTGTGTAGTATTGACAGTGTTTAAAATTTCTTTTTTTCTAGTAAACCGTTGATAACACTGGGCAACAAATTTTCGAAAAGTTCATGCTTCCAAGCTGAAAATAGTCATTTCTTAATGAATTCAATGTGCTGAACACGAAAATGACTAAGAAAAAGCTGAATTGGCTACGGGTTTTCTGTAAAATGTACGCATATTTCAGAAAAAGTGTACTTATGTCAATATTATAATACACGGTAAGAAAACATTAGTCTGCTTCTGGCTTTCGACTTCTTTTGGCCTGCCGTTTGTAGTGGACTTGTGGAGCATCTCTACTGATTGTCCAACAACAGTCAGCTAGCATTGACGTAGACCATTTGCCTTGGTACCGTTGCTCCATGGTGGCAATGTCCTGATGAAAGCGTTCGCCGTGCTCATCGCTGACCTGCCCGCAGTTATCAGGAAAGAAATCTAAGTGGAAATCAAGAAAGTGGATCTTTAAGGACATATTGCAGCCGAATTCATGAAACAAAGCCAACATATCCTCAACCAGACACTTGTAATTTTCTGCCTTGTCATTCCCCAGGAAGTTTGCTGCCACTTGATAGAATGCATCCCAAACCTGTTTTCTTTACCTTGAAGAAGTTCCTCAAACTTGGGGTCTCGGAAGAGCTGTCTAATTTGAGGCCCCACAAAGATGCCCTCTTTAATTTTGGCTTCATTGAGTCGAGGGGATTTTTCATGCAGGTACTTGAATGCTGGTCCATTCTTATCCATGGCTTTTACCAAGTTTTTGACAAGACTGAGCTTGATGTGTAAAGGAGGAATGATGATTTTGTGTGGCTGTGCCAATGGTGGGTGCTGTACATTCGTTTCTCCAAGCTTAAAAAATGCTCTCGGAGGCCAGTCTTTCTTGATGTAGTGCAAATCGATTGCTCTGCTGTCCCACAGACAAAGAAAACAGCAGTACTTTGTATATCCCTGCTGCAAACCCATCAACAGAGATACTACCTTCAGGTCAGAACATATCTGCCAGCCATACTTGCTGTAGTTAATCGTCTCCAGTAGCTGCTTTAGATTGCCGTAAGTCTCCTTCATGTAGACCGCATGTGCAATAGGTATGGATGGAAGCTGGTTCCCATTATTCAACAAAACCGCCTTTAGGCTCAGTTTTGAAGCGTCTATAAACAGCCGCCATTCGTGGGAGAGCTTGTAGTAGACCATCAATATCGCAGCAGAACACAAGGCTTTCTTCTTTCTTAAAGAAAGATTCGAAGAGCTGTCACTCGGACATTCTGTTCCAGAAGATTCCACTGTCGAAGTCTTGAGGCCAGTATCTCCGCTTTGCTTTTCGACAGATCCAAATCGCGAACAAGATCGTTCATTTCATCCTGGGTAATTTTATGTGGTGCAGATGTTTCGTCAAACGTTGAGGAGAACTCGCCGACGCATGGCCATCCTCATCGTCTGAACCGATAGAAAAATCTGTAGGAGGTTCTGGAATTGGGAGTCCTTCGCCATGAGAGACAGGTCGCAGAGCAGATGGTATGTTAGGGTATTCAACTGTCCATTTCTTCTTCTTGGTGATGCCTCCAGAAGCTGGTGGTACCATACAGAAATAACAGTCTCAACGTGATTGGTGGGCTCCCCCAAATCATGGGCACAGCAAATGGCATGCTTTCTTTTGCCATTAAGCCACTGTGAAAGATTTACGCACAAGTGCGGCAGCATACTGTGGGGCCCAGTCTTTGTCCTGGTCGCCTATCTTGCAACCAAAATACAAATGATACGCTTTCTTAACTGTTGCACTGATGTTCTTTTTCTGTGCAGCAAAGGTCACTTCCCCGCAAATATAACAGAAGTTATTTGCACTATTAACACAGTTACGAGGCATTGCTACTGTTTAGTTACTTTACACTATAGCAATCACTTGTGTATGCTCGAGCTTCGAAAAATATGCGCGAATGAACGGACATTGCACGAGTTAATTGTCACGTCGGCCATTTATAAATAAACTATAATTAGTTGTTGCTTGATATTGCGCAATCAATTTCGCAACACTCTCAATGGAAACTTACAGCAAATGCTGCATTAACTTCTTTGCATGAAGGGGTGATGCAATATGACGCAAAATTTCGTAATTTCTCACTAAATTGCATTACATTATGCAATAGCATCTATACAATGGACAAAACGTCAATATCTCTGGAACGTGAGCCAATCAACTTTTTTCAATGTGATATTCGTATTCAGCACGTTGAATTCATTCGGGATTGGGTACTTTCACCTAAGAAGCAATTTTACTGTTGACCAGTGTAATTATAAAAGGCGTATCTATTGAAGGCTTACAACTGGGCATATATTACGTACTTCTATGTGTAAAATTTATCAAAATGTCTTATTATGTGAACAGTGCTACATTTTCTTCACACTATGCAATTTTTACTACACACTTACCTGACTTTATCTTATAGAAAATGCAAAAACTTTTTGTTTAATGCAATTCCTTTTAAATGAAAAGGATATTTCTCTCAGCGTATTGGAAATATGGATCAATATATTTAAGATGATGAACGGACTCTCATTATTCTTCGTCTCCTTCTTCTTCGTTATAGACTTCACGCTCTATAACTACCCTTCCTGAAAAAAAAAAAATAAATGAAAATATAAATCACCACGAAACAACATTATAAGAAATAACGTTAATACGGCCATACTTCACGTGCGTGCTATACACAGCAACCGTAATACGGTACCGAACATACGTACGCGCATCATAAGGACCGGAGAACCTTTCCTCCGATATTATTTCTCGAGGTACCAGTGAATCATCTCCTCCCTGGACGGACGCCGGGACTCGAGTCGCACGAGAACATCCATTCGCAGCGGGCCGTCGCGTCCGTACAATACGTTCTCCGGTTCATATCGGTTTTTTATATGTTCCGTTGGCAGGCAATAAAGATGGAGGACCTAATTTTCGGGCCAGAAATCTCCGCGGCCATTTATTAGGCGGATTGGGACGAGGAGTAGCCGTGCTGCTGACCGCCTCGGTACTCGAGAAATTGCCCTATAAATAATCGTGAACTCAAGCATGAAGCAGATCTCTGGCTCCTATAACGTGAACTCATCCGCTGTGTATTTATCAAAAAGTGCCCCCGGGCGGAAAGAAAAATGACAATACGATGGAGTTCACGAAATGTACTGAAAACTTTTCGTTCAAGTCAGCAGTGCTCTATGATAAATACTCTACGACTATGACAAACAAATGGAAGTCACTTTCACATAGTAGCAGTTGATCTTGTTCCATTCTTGAACAACAATTCAACTTGTTAAACACTGCTTCAAAGTTTCTTAACTAACAAAGCAAAGTCACTTCCGATTTTGATAAGATTTTGCAGGCACGTGTAGCAGTAAAAAATAATCGACCTATTTATATTCTATTTAGCTGCTGATATTCACTTATAGGGGAGATATAGGCCCCTAAAGTTATACACCTAAAACAAATTCCTACCCTACTAATACTCGCAAAAGAGTTTCTGGCCCTGGGATATACAGTTTTTTTGGGCACACAAATTTTAATTTTGAATTGAAATTGGGTTGAATCTTTTAATATATTGTATATACAGTGCTACTACTCACTAGATGAATATTTTAATGACAAAGATATTTAGTTGGCTTATATTCATTCATTCATTTGTGACGAGTATTTTAATACCATTTTCTTATGTGATGTATTGTCCCATTTACATTTTTACATTGTTTATTTTAATCTATTAATACAGGGTTTTCCACGGAACTGGCTGGTTAGAAGTTTTCCGACTTAACGAAATTACTCAGTTTTAAAAAATTGGGGTTTGCAACAATTTTGCACTTACTTTCTTTCTAAAATATTTTCATCTTTTTTGCACTTCCGGTTAACCGGAAGTCGCCACGAACTTTGTTATTTTAAATGGAACACCCTATATATTATTATATTTTTGAATTTACCATAAAATTCTATGACGATTACCATTAGGGTATCTTATACTTATCTTCAACTGTTTCTAAGATTTTTGTTAAAATTTTGACATTTACATTGTTGTATGTAATTGATTAATTCTCACTTGATTTAAGTGTCAGAAATCTCCGACTTTGAAATCACCAAGTACTAACATTGTTTTACCAAAACGTAGAAAAAAAATTCAGTGACATTATATAGGCTGTTTAAAAATTAGTGACATATCCAAGAATTTTGAATGTTGCAAAACTTAATTTTTTCAAATAGAACACCCTGTACATTTTTCTATTTTTGGATGTACAATTAAATTCTATACCGATTTGATGTAGCATTCCCTATACCCATCTTCAGTAGTTTTCTTTTAAATTACTCGTTTTGTTTATTACCGCTTTCAAATGGCCGAATAATTTCTATCTGGTGGGCCATGACATTAACATCACAACAATTTATTATTATTAGTAAGTATTATTGTTATCATCATTGTTTGTTACACGTCGCGTGTTCAGATAAATGCATATTATTATGGAACTTATGAATTAGATAATGAAAAATATTGAAGGAGCTTATTTTAACCTGGATACTTTAAATTTATTTTACATTCACTGAGAATGCAGAATGAACTTATAGAGAATTTATGGTAATTATAGGAATTTATTTTCGGCTAATATATCTAATAAAATTCAGAAAACTTTGAAATAATACATTACACAGATTACACACTGTACGCAACTTTCGGTACTACGAAGCAAGATTCAATGATTCTTGTGACGAGAACGTTTGATGAATTAGACCCAGTTGAAATGAGAAGAAGTATAAGGCGACACATTAAGACGTCGAATAATAAAATGCTTGGACGTAAACGGAATTCACATTGAGCATTTTTTTTGATGCTCTATGTCATGGTTCAAGTTTATGCTGCTTATAAATTGCATTTGTTAAGTATGCATGTATCTAAATATTCTTCATAAAAACCTTTATAATTTTGAAAATACTTTAATATATCAAAAACTTTAAAACATTTGTCTGACAAGCACACTACGTTGTAGTGAAACAATTATTGTTATGTTGTCGTCGTTATCGTTTATGCCATTTCCCTTCATTTGAAACCAAGCTATTAAGAGAAATCATTTCAAAATTTTCTGGATTCCGTTAGATATATTAACAACCAATAAATTCCTTTAATTACATTGAATTCTCTATAAGTTCTTCCTGCATTCTCAGTGAATCTAAAATAAATTTATAGTATCTAGGTTAGATAATAATATTTTTCATTATCTAATTGATAAGTTCCACAATAATATTCATCGATCTGAACACGCGACGTGTAACAAACAATGATTATAACAATAATGCTTACTAATAATAATAAAGTGTTGTGATGTTAATGTCATGGCCCACCAGATAGAAATTATTCGGCCATTTGAAAGCGGTAATAAACAAAACGAGTAATTTAAAAGAAAACTACTGAAGATGGGTATAGGGAATGCTACAGCAAATCGGTATAGAATTAATTGTACATCCAAAAATAGAAAAATGTACAGGGTGTTCTATTTGAAAAAATTAAGTTTTGCAACATTCAAAATTCTTGGATATGTCACTAATTTTTAAACAGCCTGTATAATGTCACTGAATTTTTTTTCTACGTTTTGGTAAAACAATGTTAGTACTTGTTGATTTCAAAGTCGGAGATTTCTGACACTTAAATCAAGTGAGAATTAATCAATTACATACAACAATGTAAAACAAAATCGTAATATCTTAGAAACAGTTGAAGATAAGTATAAGATACCCTAATGGTAATCGTCATAGAATTTTATGGTAAATTCAAAAATATAATAATATATAGGGAGTTCCATTTAAAATAACAAAGTTCGTGGCGACTTCCGGTTAACCGGAAGTGAAAAAAGGTGAAAAATATTTAGAAAGAAAGTAAGTGCAAAATTGTTGCAAACCCCAATTTTTTAAAACTGAGGAATTTCGTTAAGTCGGAAAACTTCTAACCAGCCAGTTCCGTGGAAAACCCTGTATATTATATATAATTGAAATATTTATATTTAATATATAAGTTTATACATGTATTCATGTATTCATTCACTTCCTATCTATGCTATGTTTTAAATAAGTGCGAAATTCATAAAATGCGTAAATATTAATAATAGATAATGTATCTACTTTTTATTAACGAGTCATATTATAAATACTAAACCACTTTAATAATTTCCTTGATGCCAATTGTATTACGAAACAGAACATCAATAAAATGCAAATAAAAAAATGCACACAGCATTTCATTTGACTGGGTAAAATGTACTTGTAAATTACAATTTCTTTTATATTTGCTTAGATTACATACCTTGTATCATAATCATTTATATTGACCGCCCTAGAATTATTTTTGGATTTTGGCGCACTGAACTACGCAATGACAAAATAATAAAATACCCAGCTAAGTAGATACGGTACTTACATTTTGCGCAATGGAACATTACATCTTAGAAGAAGCCTTCTTCCTTTCGCTGATACGAAGATGCTTTTTCCTTTTTGACGAGTATTTTTTATTCATTTTTAGATAATGCGGATTGCTACTTGTAAGAAAGTAAATATTCTTCGTACAACAACTGCAGTGCTAAGTCAGTTCCAGAGAGAAAAATTTTGAGGTACTTGACCACAGGTTTGCTATATCTGGTGTGTGTGTTGAGTGAGGTTTGTGACAGTATATAGCATCCTGACTCATTTATTACAAGTTACTCTATAGGAAGTTCTATTGTAAAATCATAGATACAGGTGTAGAATAACACTCAATGAAACGTAGCGAATACTCTAGACAATCTTAGCAATTCATTTTTGGGAACATGTAATATAGAAACCAAACAATTCATTCAAAAAGACAAGAGGTATCTTTGTTTTCGATCTGACAATCGCTTGAGGTTTATTCCTGCAATCACGTGTTCTACGAATGCTCTTCACATTTGTGCATACCTCGAGATAAATCAGTTCTCGAAAACAGCAGTTACTTAATTTACAAAATAAGTCACTGATTCTACTGATTATAGTATCAGTGCTATAAATATTTATTTTTGAATTAATAGCTTTCTTTGTAGCCTAGTAAATCAAATAAAATTACTGATAATACCTTATTAATTTGCATTTAAATTTTGATTTCTCTAAAAAAAAAACAAAATAGTGTTACTCTATACATTTAAGTTCATATGACAGACTAACTAATATTTTGAAAAGATCTGATTACTCGAACCGGTATCATATCTGTAGCGCACTCAATTCGACCGTCCTAGTTATGGTTGTCCCAGCGGACACGATCAAGGAGAAAACGTATTTTTGCTCTTTCGGACGCTATTTGCTATCAGAAAGAAATGAAGAAAAATGGTTTAATATTAGTAAGTACCGCTGAACCGTCGTCCTTGACCACTTTTTTATTTTTCCTTTTTGGAAGCCAAATAGAACCAAACAAAAACTTAAAAAAAAGAAGATTTAAAAAATGGTTGGCGCAATTTTAAGTACTGTTTTCAAAACAATCTCTTTATCAAATTTAGAATATTTTGATTGGTATGGCTAAAAACAGCAGAAGAAAATCCGCGCCATCTACTGGCAGATAATCTCATTAAAAGGCGTCCAGATTCACCTTAATGACAATTTATTACACGTCTGTCATGTGGAATCTAGTGTGGCTAACCTTTAGTGACAGTTTTGCCTGCAACGGACGGAGGCGCAAAAAAAAACATCTATTGGTATCTTATTTACATTTTCAGAGCCAGTGTTTGCTCCTTTATCGCCTCTCAGGGGTTCTTCCTGTGCTTTTGAATCACCCTGTATATAGATCTTATAACAATTGGAATGCTCCCACTATAATTACTTGGTATCTTGGTATATAAACATTCATAACCAGTTATTCAACTTGATTGCAATATTTCCCCGTAGGATGGATAAATACAGCAAATGATACACAATATTTGCTAAGCTTGAAGCACAATTTGATAAACAGTCACCCGAAAAAACCAACCCACCAAACTAGAAATACTAAAATTCCCTGGCGCATACGTAAACTCTCCTTGCCAACAAGTTAGGATTAATAAATCTATTCGTTAATAATTCATGCGATGGCCGGCAGATAGCGCGCTAGCGCAAGGATTGTTATGAGCATCGCAGACGCCAGTCCACATTCCTTTGTTTTTCTATCTCTCGCCCCGATACGGCGTCCGTATCACGGATTACGTTTTTTATCTTCCACAAAGAGAGAAATATGGGGTACGCTGGCATTATAAAAGCGCTTCGGTTGAAAAGTATGGACGTGTGTAGCCTCAATAGAAACGGGGAAAAAAAAATATTGGAAGGGCAAGTGTAGATAAAGGTTGTTGGTATCAATGAATATATTGTCCTGGTTTCATTGAGACGACTTTACTATACTGTCTTGTGTCGTCCCTTTTGTCATTCATAGATGGGGAATTTTATCTTGATCGTAAGTGCTGGTCCGGTATAAGTCTATTAGTTAAACTGGTGCGTTCTGGAGATCTGAAAGATTAAGTTATTGTAGAACGTGCACTCGGTGTATTAGGGGATTACTATACGGAATAATTATGGTGGTAACTGAGGAATTAGTAGGTCAATAACGATGTCGATTTTGAAAAGTGTTTTCATGATGAAGGCAACGATTTCCATCGAGTTATACGAAATCATTACAAGAAATCAGTATTAATCAAATAATATGAATATAAACAGGGTGATTCTCAATATATGCGACAAACTTTAAGAGCTGATTCCTGAGGTGATTTTGCTCATAAAAACTCATATGAGTATATGTCCAAAACGGTTTGGTCTTAAAGTTATTGAATGTTTAATAATAAATTATGAACTATGACTAACACGATATAATATCACAGTTGGTTTTTCCAAAACTATTGTGTTGAGAGGGAATTGTTTGTCATTTCAATAGTTGTCAGAGTATTCATTCCGTTTATTGCCAGTTTCTGTTTTCTAAAATGAATTACACGAATGCTGAGATGTGTGATATGCATTTCGTTTACGGTCTTGCCAATGGAAATTCGCGTGCTGCTAGACGTCTTTATGAAGAACGATACCCGAATCGTATCATCCCGTATTATTCAATATTTGCCCGTCTTCACCAACGTCTTAGTGGAACGGGAAATTTTAAAAAAACCGACGACTGATAACGGGCACCCTCTACAGTGAGAACTCCACAAGTTGAAGAAATGCACTAACTGAAATTGAGGACATCCTACTACAAACACAAAAAATTGCGTTTGCTTTAAACATTAGTCAGGCCACAGTTGGAGAATATTGAAAGATCAACTGTTGTATCCATATCACATTCAACGGTGCAGGCACTTTGCCGGCAGATTTTCCGCAAAGAGTGGCTTTTTGTAATGGATGCAACACAAAATCTGACTATTTTGGCTTAAATATTCTTCACCGACGATGCTACTTTCTCTAGAAACGCGATCATTAATTTCATAATATCACATATGGGCCGAAGAAATCGCAAAACTAGTGAATGCTCGTCATCAACATCAATTCTCTGTTCAATGTGTGGGCCGGATTGTTGAGATCACTTGATAGGTCCACATTTTTTACCGATGCGGTTAAATGGCGAGGTGTACCGCAATTTTCTTGAAGAGGAGCTACCACTACTGCTGGAAGAAGTTCCGTTGCAATTAAGATTACAAATGTATTTATGCATGACGGTGCTCAGCGCATTTTATTTAGTTGCTCGCGACTTTTGGACAATACGTATCCAGATCGGTGGGTAGGACGAGAGGTCCACAACGTGGCCTCCTCGATCTCCAGACTTAAATTCTTTGGACTTTTTTTCCTGGGGTCACCTTAATCATTAGTTTTATACGACTCCATTGAAAATGTCGATGAACTGAGAATTCGTATTATCGCAGCTTTTTAAACAATTTGAATTTTAAAACGGACTCCCCAGTCAATACAACGGAGGATAGAAGGTTGTATTGCAATTGGGGCGGTCATTTTCAACAGTTAGTACAAGTTAATTTTGTTTTACTAATTAGTTTGTTAATTTATAATAAAAACATTAATTATGTCAACTTACCATTAAACATTGTACAACTTTAGAACTAAGTGATTTTGGACATATGTTCTTATGAACTTTTATGATCAAAATAACCCCAGGAATCAAGCGCTTAAAGTTTGTCGCATATATTGAGAATCACCCTGTATAACATGAATTACTAAAATGTAATTTATACACAGGATATCACGTAAGCGGTTTCATAAAAGTTTATGATGTTCTATTATTTACTTATATTTGAGATTTTCCACCATTATCTGTTCGATTGGAATTATAAATGTAAAATACTTTAACCAAATATCACTTCCGGTTGACCGGAAGTGGATGTCAACTTTCTTATTTTAAATAGAATGATATAATTTTTTATTCATTTTTGGATTCTATGACCATAAATACGTCAGTTTTCATTAGCTATTCCTATAGCTACATGTTGCCGTTTTTGAGTTAATTAAGTTTTTCTTTTTTTTTTAGTCATAATCATTGCATCATTGAGAAACTAATATTCTCGATTAATACTGCAAGTAGAGACTCCAATTTGCTTATGTATGAATGTAGATATTACTCTAAAAACGGTACGCACACTTTACATTCTACCATACAGGTGTTCAAAAACTAAGGAACAAAGTGACATATTTTCAAATGCAGAAAACTCTTTTTTTTTTAAATAGAACACCCTATATTTTAATTCGAAATTAGAAAGTAAATATCATCCCCTATCATTTTATATCACCATTCCCTATACTTATCTTTAATAGATTTTGAGATATAAGTGACTGTTTGTTAAACATACTAACAAACCCTATCTTTAAATGTTTGTAGCTGGCTTACTCTCTTTAGAAAATTGTATGTATTCCAAACGTTAATAATAGTCGAAACTAATAAAAAAAGGCTATCAAGACAACACCCTTCATAAATCAGGTAGTTTCATCCTAACTGGACGGTCAATAAATAAAAAAAAATGCCACGGAACACCACCTAACGAAACAATGCCAAGAATGTGAATCTATATTAGCATATTCAACTAATTATGTGTGGGTTATCCGTATAGACACGTGCTGCGTATATTTTGGACGTACAACTACAGAGATCGAAGGGCAAAAAGGATACGGACAAGTTAGGTTACGGACTCACTGTAGGGTGTATCCTCTATGGGGAGTCGAATAGTTCGGTTTCTAATTAACCTGATAGATAGTCTTAGACGTGGACATTGACTAACATGATGTAATGCAGGAGAAATGACTGAAATATTTTAATGAATGAATGTGCTGAGGAAATAGCGTTTTCTTTTAAAAGTAATTAATAGATGGATGTCAAATTATTTTGACTTATTTGAGGAAATATACCCTATTCTTACATTGAGAGAAGATGTATTAAATTCGTAAAAAATAGGGATTCAACAATTTTTTTTGTTTTGTTTGAATACAGTTAAACAAAAACGATTGTTATTAAGGTAACAGAATGCACAATGGTTCGAATTTAGTTGAAAACGGAACTAATTATTTTTTTTTATTAAATCAAGCATTGCAAAAGCTGCAAAGCTTGCAGAATACATTATTTTATCAGTTATTTTATACGTCTAGTGCACTGATGCATGTTAATATACAGGGTGTTAGGTAAACATGCGACAAAAATTCCTTGGCCTATTCTAAGAATACTTTGTCCTATGATTATTTTTGAGAAACCCCTTTAAAAAACATTTTATTATCAAAAAGTACATGTGAAGTTGCTCAATCTACAATAAATGTTCGAAATGGCTTCCTCCAGCCTGGATATAAGCATTTAGTCTTCTCGTCATTGAACTCTTTCAAACACACCATCAGGGTCGTTTCTAATTGAGTTACACCCAGCAATTATCCGATTTCGCAAATTCTCTAATGGTGTAGCGTAAACTATTGACTTCAGAGATCCCCAGAAGAAATAATCTAGGGGGTTTAAGTCTGGAGATCGAGTAGGCTATGCGTGTGGCCCACCTCGACCAATCCAGCGATCTCCATATGTTGCTGTTAAAAAATTACGAGCAGCCAAACTGAAATGTGGTGGTGCACCATCGTGCATAAACCACATTGCAATTCTTGTCGCGTATAGTACATCCTCCAGAAACTCAGGCAGCATTGCTTCCAAAAAGTTGCGGTACACCACGCCAGTAAGTCTTCCTGGTAGAAATACCGGCTCAATTAGATGGTCACCCACAATTCCAACCTAAACATTCGACGAGAACTGATGTTGAAACCGATCTTTCATCTGGTCATCATATGGTTATTATGAAAATTCCTTATTGCATTTCTTGAGACACTGGCTTCATCGGTAAAAAGAATCTGTGTCAGGAATAGAGGGATGCGAACTAATGTTTGCAATATCCATTGACATAATGCAATACGTGGAGGAAAATCAGCAGGCAGTAGCGCCTGAACTCGTTGAATGTGGTATGGTTACAACAAATTCTCCTTAAGAATTTTTCAAACTATCCAATAACTTACATTCAAAGTATTTGCAATTTTTCGCGTAGAACTACCAGGATCTTCCTCTATCATCTCCAGCACATTCTATTCCAATTGTACCGTTCTTGCAGTCATTGATCTTCCTGGCCCCTCCACTTCGTTTCATTGAGCCTGTTTCACGAAGATGTCGATGAATGTTTTCGAAGATTTTTCGGTCGGGGACATTACGCGCAGGAACTCGTTCAATGTACAATCGTGTAGCTTCTAATGAGTTGCCATCAGCAAGTCCATACATGAAATGCACGTCAGTCATCTCCGCGTTCGTATACATCACGATAGAGGATGTCACTAACTATTAAAGACACGTCAAACAGCCAAACGTCATTCAATCTAAACAAATGCGATCGATGAGACGTATTCAAATGAAATCCACTACCAGATAAAATAGCCGTTTTATGTGATCGAGATCTAAAAGATAACAACGCATTGTAAACAATTTTTTGTACTTGATAAACTCATTGGCGTACACCATATTTTTATTTACATTAATAATTTCAACGAATATCGAATATGGTTGTCGCAAATTTTGTTCGCCCTGTATCTTCGAAACAAAGGGGTTTTTCGAAAATCATCATAGGACAAAATATTCTTAGAATAAGCCAAGGAATAACCTCTTGAATTTTTGCCGCATGTTTACCTAACACCCTGTATACTATCAAATTTTCTAATGATCAAGTAGCAGCACGAAAACATTTTATATGTTTTTACAGACACTTCAAGCTATCTTTGGTAATTTTTGCAAAGCGGGGACTTGTGGGTTTTTTTTTTAATGTCTCTCTAAAACCAAAATTTGGATCACTACGATTCTGTTAACGGTAAATTAAATGGAAACCTAGCGGGTGCTAAATGGACGTAACTTCCCTTCCCCTGATCTCGTCCCTTTCCCCACCTTCCAGTAGGAAATCACGATATGCAATGCTCATTCCCTGACGACGACGTCCGCTTTGATCTCGAAACACACTTAGCGCCCGCTGCGAATAGTAAGGAGGGTCGAAAAATTTCCGTCGCCTTGTTGTCGAATAACGATAATGTGTCAAGAAGAAGAGAGAAGGGATATTCTATAAATGATAATAACTCTTGCGTTAACGTTGCCTTAAACGTAAGGTAGGGATTTTGAGACATTGGTGGTAGTTTTATTGGAATCTTTTCAGTTAATTCCGATTTACTTATAAGCCAAGGAACATTACAGCAGTATATAGTGTTTGAAGATTTTAAAACTGTTATACACAGGAAAACGATCTTATTGTTTTCAACCATTTTTTCATATATTTGGTTGAAGTTACTAACTTATCAAACAAATAATTTGGTTAGTAGATTTATTTGAAGCTAGCGCAGTATTTATTAATTTAACTAAATATTTACATGGCAATAAAAATAAATATCGTATTTTATTTGCGTATAGCAGTTTTTTCCCCATATTGTACAGCAGATGAGCAGATATACTTATGTCTAGTAGAGAAATTGTCACATAGATGGCGCATCTCCTACTTCATTTCAGTAACAGATAATATTTCGCACAAAATAGGCTGGAAACTACGATCGTAACATACTAATCTGATATACTTACTGTAGAACAACATCTGATAGAAGTCATCGCCATTGAAAAGACGATTTCTTTAACGACACACTACACTGTAAAAAAAAGTTGCAGTAAAATTACATGTAAAATCATTGGTAACAAAGTTGCCTACAATTTTACAGGTAAATTTGCTTCTTAAGGTAAAATTTCTACCATCTAGTAAATTTCACATGCTGATGTGTTTTTCAAAGATTGTACTGTTAAATTCGTATGTTATATTTATGTGAACTCTATATTTACCGAACACTGAAGTAATTTTCATATGTATTTTTATAGAGAGAGCAAGCAACTTAACTAATTCTTTTATAGCACCTAATAGGTCATACTGAATCGCTCAACCAGGGATCAAGAATGAACACGCTTATGCGAAACCTACGATTGTTTGTGACGTACATATCACTGAGTCAATAATAAGTTCGACAAACGAATAGAATTACCTACGCGCACAGATAAATAATCCAATAACCAATCACATTGCGGCGTATGAATTTCGTATTTCTAGTTACCCGAAAATTCAAGTAATAACAAATAAATATAAAGGATCCTCATATTTTTACAGCAAAATTAATAGTTCACTAGTGAAATTACTTTTAAAGTGCACTAAATACCCCAAAGAAATGTCAATTTTACACTTTTAAGTAAATTTTGAGAGTAAATACAAAATTGTACATGTTTTTCCCTGTATTTTCCTTTTGAATTTTTGTTACATCTTAAACTTACACGAAAAAGCTATAAATTTTATGTTAAATATTTTTTTCATGTTAAATATTCTAGAAAAAACATGTAAAACAAAATTTACATGATTTATTGTGATAAATTCACAACATTATTACATGTAATATTCCTGATTTACCATGGTAAAATTACTGTAATTTTTAATGCATTTGTTTAATGCAGTTCTTTTCAAATCAAAAGGATATTTCTCTCAGTGTACAATCGAACCGTAATGTTATTATTTACACAAATTAATAATACCTCAAATTACCGAGTTTAATAGTTGTAGATATGTTTTGTGATTTGAATATGAAATATTCAATGTCTGTACTTGAGACTACTTATATCACAATGTTAATTAAATCTTATTTTATTAGCTTTCAATGTAACATCTTTCTCAAATTAAATGCAAATCCTCGGTCGCTTATGCAACTGAAACTACAAGTGCTCTATACCTAGCGATATGTAATTCAGAGTTGTTCCTCAATCATTTTTAATTAACATTTAAGCGTGTTGCATTTTCGGTAGCATAAATATTTAAGAATTTATTTGCAGCGTATTAATATTGAATAACTATTTAATAGCATTTATTTAAAAAAACATATACTTACAATTAATATAAAATGCTAAATATATTGTTGATTTAAATCTTTTCTTTTTCTCATTGTGGTTACTAATACGAAAACAAAAAGGAAATTCAATTAACACCGTCAATTCCTATCATTATCTCTTCTGCATCTCTCTTGTTCTCCGTTCCAGCCAATTTATCACAGGGGAAAATTGCACGCTTGATAGGAAGAGGAGGGGGGGGAGTTGATCTTAACCGTGGCAGAAACGGCTGCTAATCGTGTACTCCTCGCCTAGACCTGTGATTAACAAGTTGCAGCAACCGTCCCTCGCCCGGAGGCAGACGAGTTGGTTGTTCGATGGGCAGGGCCGCGACTACGCCCTCTATCGCTACTTCATAAATTTTCGTGGGGAAGGAAGTTTAAGCCGCTAAATGGGAGCCACGCGAACAGATTCTCACTTAAAGTTAATTGTTTAGACAATAGAAATGAATATTATTCGAACGTCAATGTCACCTATCAAATAAAATGTCAAACTTACTCTTACATTTTCTGTAGGCTTTATGTAGGTGTTGTATGAACATTATTAATGCTACTACATACTATAAAATCCATAAATTCGGATAACATAATGCATACTAAATTTAATAATAAAACTCATGAGATTAGTTTTCACTAGTTCATTTTTATTTTTTATTATTAAATTTATAATCACAGTTTGGCCAAGAAAACAAAATTTATTAATAATACATAATATGAAAGTTAATGCATTATAGTAATTTATCATGACTATTTTACAGGTTAAAAGCCCCGTAAGTGATTCTATCGCTTGTTAATAGCAAGCGAGTACCAACGGTTTTATTTATGGTTGTCTCCACTAAGATTTTAGTAACATTACACTGAAAAGAACATGTTCACTCAACAAAATTCTATTTGACTCAATAGCGTTTAGTGATTGCCAGTAAGCAGTGGTTTGGAAACATTTGTCCAACATTAAAAAAATATTAAGCACAACATTTTATTTCAATCACTAAAACAGTTTAGATTAATGTGCAGTTAACAACACTGGTCAACACTGTGAAACTGCTCGGATAATATGTTACGACTCGTTGTTTGAATGGTATTCACTTTTGTGAGGCTACTTTCATGTAGTTACTAAAACTATTGAAAATTAAACTAATTTAACATGTTTGGATCGTACACTAAAACAATGAAATCATTGAATTAACCAAAAAGTATGTATATGTTGTCAAAACTAATTAGTTGTTTTAACTTTCTCAGCGTTGACAATTGGATAATACCCCCTTTGCAAAATTTAAATTTTTCACAATTATTCTTAGTAACTTCAACATTGAAACACGAAATTACCAATGGTTTTGCATTAGATTACTGGTTATTTTGATGTCTTTTACTAAAAATAATTGTGGGAAATTTAAATTTTGCCAAGAACGTATTTATTTCAACCATAGGAACAAATTTTCGTTCCTAGTTGCTAGGTTGCTACAGTAATTCAAAAATCATTAGAACATCTGCGACAGTAATGATAAATATGTAAAAACCTATACCCTTGTTTATATATTTCTTATAATTTATACAACCGTGTTGAGCTACAACGGGATAATTGACAGATGGCGCAATGTGACAACGTAAAATCCCATTTACATCGTGCGCTATCTGTCAATCATCCCGTTGTAGCTCAACACGGTTGAATAACTGTAAGAAATATATAAACAAGGCTTATACATAGTTGCAACTCAAATTATAGTTATCTATGATTTGTTATGGCTTTCAAATATGACAACGTATCTAATACCACCCATATATGCTTGATAAGTATGGAAAATAATAGCGCCATCTGTTTTTCGTTATCGTAATGTAACTGTATATGTGCAGTCGGTATTGTAGATATCCATTTTTAATAACTTAAAAAAAATAACCATAGTTGTACATGTAAATTGCTGTAAACATGTACATATTTTGCTAATAGTGCCGGATAAATAAGTAATTAAGCCAATGTTTGTATTATAAAGGTACAGCGGGCTTATATTTGGTTCATATAAATAATGCATTTATTGATCGGATTTCTATTTCCCATCCTTTTACAATACAACATTGTATAATGTTATATTAACTAAGTTTTAGAAATAAGTAGAGTTTTAGAATTTTTGTTAATACTCAGATCTTGTTGTTAAATACTGAGACTTTAACAAAAAATTACTGATGCTGATATTGATACTGATTTTAACTATGTGTACTGCATCCAATTTTTCTTAGATCATTTAATATTAATTCCATTATATTAAAAATAAATAGGCAAAAATAATTAAATATAATATGGTATCAGAAAAAAAGTAAGGAAATTAGTTCTATCCAATTCTTTAATGTAAAATTATTAGCAACCGGTTTCGGCTTTAGGCCATCCTCAGACGTCAAATTAGAAATTAAAGCTACGTCATTAAATTTTGAAGTGTTCTTTTTAACATTTTAAAAACATTAATAAAATAGAATAAAAATAGGACGTCAAAATTTATATTGGTTTGTACTTTAAATATGAAAACGGACTGTTTTTCTAATACAACAATTTGCAACCCAACCAACCAATCCAGAACTTACAATAAATTAAATATAAGATTTATTAATGTTGAAGCCAAAATACAAAAAAAATGTTAATATGAAAGTTTAAAGTTGTTAAGTATGTCCCCGCTTTTCAGAAAATATTTACGTAAAAGGATGCTTTGAAAAGTAATTGTGAAAAAAACCGATAGAGGCACTGCAATCGTTTATAATTAATTATTAATCGTTCTTATGCAATATTATTCCAAAAGATGTCGTTCTTAAATTGTACAATAGCTGTCAATGTAGAACACTACGACTGATTACACAATAGAAACATAGAGGTCGCTGAAAGGAAAAAATGTTTTAAATGATATTTATTTTTTGATTCCATATACGGTAGAAAACAGCATCTAGTCCACCAAGCCAAGTAAGTAAAGAATCTAGCAACAGTGGAAACAAACTTTGCTTATACATTCATTTCAAAGATTCAACAACGAAGATACCTGTAACCTGGTTGTCCTGACAATTGGCCAAAATCTATGTTAGATTATAGCTAAAGACGCCTGTTGTAGATCCCTACTAGTCTAAAAAAAAAAAAACAGTCCGTCGTTATTATTGATAAATTTATACATTGTTTCAATCACTACGGTATTTTGAAAACTATCGACTTAAACATTTGGACTTTGTTGAGAGAATTCAATGTATTGAAAAATGATATTTCAAAAACTGCTGACTGAATAACTTCCTTTCTCTCATTGTCAATGTACCAATCATACAAAAATGGAGGAATTAAATATTATAATAACGAATATACCTTGCAGCAAAAAATGATTTCATGTCTAAGCGACCGATTTATTTGACAAAAGTATATTACCCCCACTTAAAAGTAATGTTTATTTGAACGTCATTGTCACCTGTCAAAAATATGTCAAACTTTTACTCATATTTTCTCCATAGGTGACTGCAAAAAAATCTGGGTACGCTTTATGTACCTATAGTACATCGTATGCGAATAAATATTTCAGGACTGCTCGATAAAGTAACCCTTGCCCACGGTGGAGATCGGAGTTCAAGATTCGTACATGCGTCCACATCGAGTATTACGGAAAGAAAAGGAAGGAGGCAGGTTTGAACACGGCCGAGTTTGGTTCTCGTAGGATAAAATATGAACAGAGCTGTCGCCGGCCCGCGCCAGAAAACAGACGCTACGCTGCACCGGTCTGGGTCAACGTGACGACGCCCGTAATCGGCGTACGGCATCTGCTGACGATATTGCCGCGAAATCGCATAAATTCCGGTGTCCAGCCGATAAGTCAACGGAGGGCTCGCGGTATCTACCATCGCTTCGGGCGAAGATTCTCGGAGGAATTTTATGAACGTCCGTGAGGTGAATTATCGTCCTATTGGAATGTTACGATCTCTTTCGGATGTATCCGTGTGGAACGATTGAGGCGTCAATTGCTAAAAAAATGTACGAGATTGGATAATACTCTGAGAGAAAAAATGTCATTTTCTGTAAAGAAAAATAGATATCTGTAAAAACTTATTTCACATAATCTGTAGTTATTTATGAAACTCGAATGTGATGCAAGTGTTGACAGTTTTGAACTCGTAATAAATGGCTTCCAAACGTCAGACGGTATTAGGAATAATCGTGCTAGAAATTGATCTTTTTGGATAATTTATTACGAATAAATCATGTGCAACTTGTGCTAAATTGCCACCGTAAAATCATTTTACAATAGTTTTTTCCTCGGGTTTTCCATTTTTACTGACCATTTCCTGACCGCGACCAAAATTTACTAACCGTTGGGTTAGTAAGGGACCATTGGGACCGTGCCCTAATACCCAGCAACGACTTGTTAAGAAATGAATCGAACACCGGCTAGACTTGAAGTGAATTACACATGCCTAGCGAATAGTTGCCCATACCTCGCAGTAGTACGGAATGAGGGCTTTATTGAATTGATTTAAATTGAAAAGATCGATGTAGTGATATCATTTTGCAGTAGTTAGACAAGGATAGAGAATAGCGGTGAATGCTTGCCGTTAGACAACGACAGTATAAGGATTGGACATGGTATATTATGGTATATAGGTATATGGTATATAATGTTTCTATTAGATTAACCGTTGTTACTCCTAACTTTAAACCCAAAAACAATAAGTCATATAACTTCAAGAGGGCTAACTTTACAGATATGTATAATTCATTGTGTTATATTGAGTGGGGGGTCTTGGACGCTGTCTCTGATGTGAACACCATGTGTGATGTATTTTATGATATTCTTTATTCTATGTTTAATTAATATGTTTTCAAATATACCGGGTGTTCAGGAAGACTGATTTTTTTTTTATTAGAGCTCTATTTTTGCTTTTAGGAAAAGAAATCTTTTCCTACAAGAGTGTTATAGAATTGAGTGCTGCATAACCTAAAAATATTTTCAAATATACCGGCTGTTCAGGAAGACTGGGTTTTTTCCGTTATAGCTCTATTTTTGCTTTTAGGGAAAAAATCTTTTCTACAAAAGGTTTATAGAAATTAATGCAGTATAATCTAACATTATTTTTAAATATACTGGGTGTTCAGGAAGACTGGATTTTTTTCACTGTAGCTCCATTTTTGCTTTTAGGAAAAAAGGTAATAGAATTGAATGCAGCATAACCTAAAAATATTTTCAAATATACAGAGTGTTCAGGAAGACTGGGTTTTTTTCGTTATAGCTCTATTTTTGCGTTTAGGAAAAAATCTTTTCTACAAAAGTTTTATATAAATTAATGCAGTATAACCTAACATTATCTTTAAATATACCGGGTGTTTAGGAAGACTGGTTTTTTTTCGTTATAGCTCTATTTTTGCTTTTAGGAAAAAAAATCTTTTCTACAAGAGTGTTATAGAATTGAATGCTGCATAACCTAAAATTATTTTTGCTTTTAGAAAAAACATCTTTTCTACAAAAGTAATAGAATTGAATGCTGCATAACTTAAAATTATTTTCAAATATACCGGGTGTGCAGGAAGACTGGTTTTTTTTTCATTATAGCTCTATTTTTGCTTTTAGGAACAAATCTTTTTTACAAAGTTGTACAGAATTAAATGCTGCATAACCTAAACATATTTTCGACTATACAGGGTGTTCCAAAAGTAAAAACAAAAGAAAACTACTTAAAACGTATTGCACATTATAAAAGATAATTCTCAAGTGACTGCGGACCGACTTCAAGAAACCACCTTCCTCAAGTACTACCTTCCTCAACTCCTAGATGCGCAGCATCTAGTAACCTACTTATAAAGCTGTATTCCATAAATATCCTACCTGGTACACCTCTGACATAATTTTCAATATTAAACGTAAGCATAAATACTACGACCAGTATAGACGTTGTAAGGATTCGAACGCATTGCTCAAGTTTAGATATTTACGATCTTTGGTCAAAAAAACATATTAACCATGCTTATAAAAACTACCTTGATACTGTGGAGAACTCTATTGTACGAAATCCCAAGCAATTTTGGAATTTCGTGAGAGATAAGAAAATACAAAGTAGGACACCTGGCAGGAGGTTTCATGATGACGTCGCACTGGGTTCCCCTCAGGATATTGTGAATGAATTTGCTAACATTTTCAAAAGCGCTTATGTTTCGTCTAATGTCTATGATAAATGGAATGATTTCTCTAATTCTTTAACCAATCCATATTTCATTTAACCGAGGAAATTCATAGTTGCTATCAAAAAATTAAAAGATCGATATACTGCTGGTAGTGATCAAATCCCTGCCTTTTTATTCAAAGACTGCGCATATGTACTAGCTGTTCCACTTGCTAAAATCTTTAATCTAGCGCTAAAAACTTAGACGTCTCCCGATATATGGAAGATAACGAAAATTATTCCTATACTGAAAAGCGGAGAGTCATCTAACATAGCAAATTATCGTCCTATCGCCATATTAGCCAATTTCTCAAAAATTTTCGCATGCAAGAAGAGAATTGTGGTTTTCTCTTTGAACACAGCATGTAAGCAGCGCAGGTATGTTAAGAAACATGTTCCCAATTTTTTTTTAATTATATTATATTTTTGTTGTAGAGGGTATGGCTATGAAAAGCATCCATCCGTTATTGTTCATATATAAATCCTCGTATAAATTATAAATAATGTCTGATATAAGTTAAGATGTGTATTTTTACAATATATATATTGTTTAAACTTTCTATACCTTTAATTAAACCGGGTTGTATTAACAGAAATATACTGTTTTCAAAAATGTTTATTACGCTATTTTCGCGCGGGAGTTAGTCGAAGGACCTACACCTTAGATGGAATTTTGGTGCACTACACTTGTTGTCCGGATTGACATTAATGTATATGAAGTCACATACGCACAATTAGACAAAAACCGCACAATGACCGCACGTTACTGTGTTTTATTAACTAACTTCATTCGAAACACAGTGGATGTAAATATTGATATAATCTTCGTGGAACGTGGAGTATCAGTATAATTATTAAGTGGCAAAACTGCATCTCCCAGTTCTTCTATGGTATGCATGCGGTTTCTATAGATCCTATTTTTTAGATAGTCAAACATGAATAATCTAATGGGTTAGATCAGGCGATCTTGGTGCCATCTTTGCGCTCTAACGACCCTGTCAAAAGCAAAAAAAACTGTTGAAGATATTGGCAGTTTTGTCGAGCAGTATGTGCTGGAGCATTATCGTGCTGAAAATAACCTGCTTCAAGTTCATTTTCTTGTAACTTTGCAATAAACAATTCCCAACATCTGTTGGTAACGTTGGGCTGTTACAGTTTCCGCGAAGAAAATTGGCCCTATTATTCGTTGCCTGGACATAGCTAACCAAACTCCAACTTTTACGGATTGCAATTGCGTTTCTCGAAATTCGTGTGGATTTTCTGCTGACCAGATACGATAGTTTTTGTGAAATTGATATAGGTCTGTTAGATAAAAACCAGGTTTCATCCGAGAAAAATGAATTTGTTTAGCAAGTCATCGTCCCTTAAATTGTTATTAAACCAATGGACAATATTCCAATCGCTATCGTGATCTAATGGTAATAATTTCTGTACCGTAGAAACTTTATAGGGATGAAATGTAACTTTCTACATGACAGCTCGTTGCGCTGAAGTGTATGATAAGCCTATAAAATTATAAAATGTAATAAACTAATTCACTTAATGTTAATATTGATTTTTTTACCTGTTTTTTGAGCTATTACCACAGATAATTTATAAAATTATAAAATGTAATAAACTATTTCACTTAATGTTAATATTGATTTTATACCTGTTTGTTGAGCTACTACCATAGATAAATTCCTTATTTTCTTACAGTATTGAGAAATACTATTGTTGGTGATATTAGATGTAAATATAAACGATTTGAAAAAATTATAAGATAAATAAATCGAAGATACTACAACACGAACGCCAAATGTCGCTAAATGTCAAGAAAATTCATTTTAATGTATGAAATTTGTATGTATCTAACTTCGCTCATTAAATTGGTAATAAGCATAGATAATTTTTTCCGGAAAACAGTTTTTTTCTTACGACAATCATTTTGAATCACATGGTATTTCAAACATTGTTAATGATTTATAATCTTCTTTTTAATTGTTTTGAATAATATGGCATTTTATTGCAATAAAAGAAATCGGTTATACAAACTACAGTCTAAATCAACACCATTTCCATTAAGAGTGTAAAATATGTATTAAGCATTCACTATATTAGGTACATATTTTCCTAATATACCATCCACATTATCTATGACAACTAACAACGCTCACAATTTACAATTTTATCCCGGGATGAGAGCGTTAATAACCGTCATAACTTTCATTTAACAAGCCTAGGTGGTTTTACGCATAACCTGTATTTTTTAATATTAAAAAAGAAAAAAAGGACCAAACGAGTGTGACATCGTCCACATAATTTTCCTCCGTAACCGACTCGGGCCCCTCTCGTAATCTTTAATATTATTATTATATATAGTTCGGTATGATAATTAAATTTCACTAAAATAAACACGATCGCCCAGACAAAATAGCTCCGGCCACGAATAATTTCGAACTTATTATGTGGCCGTCTCGCAGCGGACACACTGGCTTTAAACCCTCCACACTAACCTATAAATATATTTCACCCGAAATTATTAATATCGTACGGTGTATGCTTATACCATTATGTGTATTGTAAGTATATTATACTAGATGGAAGGAAGGTTTTCTTTTCTTGTTATTTATTTTATTTTTTTTTTTTCGAGTCGAGAGGACTATGCATTCTCCGCATTCTGTGTGGAATGAGGAGGGAAAGAGACGGGCGATCGAAACGGCAGAGGATGGCGATAGTTTTGAGAGAGGACCCGAGACCCTTAATAAATATTCAAATTCTACCCGGACAATAAATTTGGATGTAAAGTTATGCGCCTTTTAAAAAAGACAACATATTAATTCGACAAGTATATTTTTTAATACTTCTAGCACGGGATCGTCGTGAGATTGTTCCGTTGGTATAGGTGGCGCCCTCTTTGTTTCCTAGTTGCTCTTTCGCTTTGTCGTAAATTGTATGGATGAATTTTTTTAAGTTTGATTTAAGAGTGATGCATAGTGTACAGTTGGTTGCTGTTTTGCGACACGGCGTTACGCAAAAAATATCGATAAATACCCTAACAGCCAGAAATATTACATAGATATTTTTAAAAATATATTTTATAAATATTTTTCGTGAGAGGTTTTTAAATATATTTTTCATATTTTTTTTCTAAATATAGATAAAAATATTCAATTAAATATTTATTCCATATTTTAAATTAATGTAAAGCGCTATATTTTTTCTAAAACATTTATATGAAAATTAAGATTTTTTATGCAATCTATTTAATTTGTCAAAATGAACTTAAATTGTTCTTGGTTATTTAGAATGTATAACGTCGATAACGAAAAGTTGAAACCTACATAGAGTTGTCTAAAAGGCAAGAACTTGTTTTTCACACTCACCATACAAGTTAATAATCAATATTCTTGGCATCTCTTAAAGCATACCGAAGTTTATCAAATTAATCACTATTTTTTAATGAAGTGTTCTAAATAAAAAACAAACCGTATTTATTATCATTTTATTTGAA
Source organism: Protaetia brevitarsis (assembly GCA_004143645.1). Lineage (NCBI taxonomy): Eukaryota > Metazoa > Arthropoda > Insecta > Coleoptera > Scarabaeidae > Protaetia > Protaetia brevitarsis. The sequence continues at coordinate 100,316 of RXPK01000714.1, forward strand.
TAAGCCAATAAAAAATGAAAATACTCATTTTTAAGTCTAGCCTTGGCTGGTGCCAGGGTACAACCCTATGGCTTTCCTTCATATCTTCGGTAGTGCGCTCTCATGGTGTTTCCTTGTAGCCTCTAAAACAATGCCATTGTATTAGATCATACCACGAATAAAACATCGTACAACATTATCAAACACCTACTAATACATTTGGAGCATTTGCAATAATTGGAGTGGTAGCTACATTCTAATACTTACCATACTTATTTTTACTTTATTTCATAATATTTGAAAACATTCTACGTACAAACAATAAAACAATACAACGTATTCTAACCTCTATCTGAGGTTATGACGCTTATCTACCGAGATGAATCTCTTAAGCAAATCAACTAGCAATTTATCTGGTAGATGCAGTACATATATGATGCATAAATTCCTACAATCATATTATTAAACGATTTCTGTTACATAGCGATTTGAGCATTCCAATTATCTTATAAATGCCATGACATGTTCAAAGTTTTGCTTACCTCGTAGTCACCACAAAAACTAAAACACACCCGGCAACAATTAATTACACAGTTAATCCTAATCTGCCCTGATCGTATACTATTATAAACTATAACATGTAATGGACAAACGAATGAAAACGTTGATGATACGCACGTGCGCGTATGCATTCTATGTACCTAATCCATAGACGCATAAACAATACTAAATCATATAACACCGGCACCGTAATGAATAGAGGTGTTGTGTTGACGTTCGCAACTTACAAATATTACAAATATATAATACAAAACACGATATATTAATAGAAAAGTTACAGCGCTCAACTTAGATACGAATTAAATTCATATTAGATATATTATTATCTAATTTAATCTTTTAAACTATCATTTTAAATAGTACATACCTACTTAATATGTATGCATATTTTACCCATTTTATTATATTCTCCTACGCGCCAAATGTACAAAAGCAAAATTCAATCTTTTTTTTATATGAAATAAATATTTACAGAAATACAAAGCAAAATATTCTTGCAGAGTTATGAAAAAATTATTGAGAAAACATTTGCAATAAAAATATTATTAATGCTACATAACATATATATTTTTTAAATGTTTTCCTAATATATTTTCGGTAATATATTTTATGTATATTATATTTTTTTTTTTTTTTTTTTTAAAGGGGTGCGTAAGCCTAAGCTATTATGATTAGCTTATCGGCCCCTCCAGAGCCAAATCTCCCTCCTAATCACATTACGACCCGGGAAAAAAAACCGATTATCTAATTGACCAGAGCGAGATTTGAACCCCGGACTCCGCACTGATAGCCAAGCGTGCAAGCCACTCGACTACCAGCCAGGCATTAATATAACTAATATTCAAGAAAGATTTAATATTTTTTAAATATTTATAAAATATGAAACAAAAATAGTTGGTCACTGGGGGTGTGATTATTTGAAAATTTAAACCCCGTTAACATTGTAAATCGTATAATTAATCAAATTGCATCGTATAATCAGTTAAAAAGTGAGCGGTCCAAGAATAAACACCGCATGCACTTTGAAATATTAAATAGCTATTTCATTTCTCATTTACGCCTATATGCAGTTTCCAGGATTCGATTATCGCCTGGTAAACGATCGTAAATACTGACTTCGTGAATGTGCCGATTAAAAAGTCGATAGCAGTTCTCGTTACGGGCCCCATCTAGCGGAGATCGATTGCAAATTGCGCCGGCCGGAAGTGCAACTCGCGGGCAGATGTTTTATGTCGATTGGTCGGAGCTGATGACAGATGTGTGAAAACGAATATCCGTACATGTAGATATATCAGGTTTAATTAAATTACGACCTACTCGGCAAAAAATCTTTCGGGTAAAGCTCGTTAAACGTTAATTTTTTGTAAAAGAAACATATCGTGAGATCGAGTAAGACTGTCCTGATCCTACTCCACTTTCCACGAAGATTATATCAATTAGCGTATTTTCGCGCATAACTTTATCACTAAATATGTGAATTGGTCATACAATTTGCTATTTTTGCGTTGTGGCCACTTCTAGTACTGCTCTAATCAAAGTAATTCAATGCTAAAATACATCCGGTTTGGTCATGAGAATTCGTGAACATACTCTAAAAGCGAAAAAAGCGATTGCAGCGACATTAATACAAGTAGAAGCCGTGTTTGTCATTTGTTGGTTAGGTATATATATTAGATATGTACTGTTTAATGGTTTACCTTATCTTACTCTTAGGTTGATATTTGACGTTAAGATTGAATTATATATACTATATTATTAGACAATTTGTAATGGCGAAACAGCCGCGCAAAATTTTTACAGTTATTTGATGCAACAGATAAAAAGTTATACTCGTTATCGGAATACATTTCCACATATCGTTCAAAATATAATGGTTGTTTGTAGTGTTTTTCCCTATGTGTTAGCACTGCCGACGCAGTGCACTTGTGTGCATTGTCCATATCATTGAAAAGTACAAGAAAATCGTCATCTTTTTGCTGTAATTCAGATTCATATTTGTGATTTCTGAGGTTAGGATGGGATGATTAGAATACTGACACACACAGCCACCAACATAGAACTCCGTTTTGGCGTTATGTTAGTGACCATGTTTATATCAAACGTCAACATTTTTTTTTGACGTGAACGTGTCGTTACACACTCTGTTTTTTAATTCGACGGAGTGACAGAAGACTAAAAAAATGTGACGTATTTGTTTTATTACTAGTTCAGTTCGAAAATACCGCTAAAAAGACAAGTCTGACACAACAAGGTACAAATTGAGAATCTTTGACGTTTGACATAAGATTTTTATTTTATGCGAATATAATAGTGGTTCTCTCTAATTCCGTTAGCAATTATGTGAACATTTTGGAATATTATATAAAGTTTGTTCGCGTCGCATGAACTAGGGTGTACTTAAGTTAAAATAGGTGCAGCTAAAACTAAAAAAAAAAAAAAACTTTTTAGTGCAAAAAGTTCAAGTAAGCCACATCAACACGAATTCCGACCATTTCCGCACTTGACAATTTGACAGAACAATTTTAATTCATCACTTTATAAAGAAAAGTAAAAAAGTTGGATCGCATCGTTACTTTTGTGATTCAGCCTCAGAAGACGAAGATAATACAATCATAAATCCACCACTTATATCTTCAATAATTAACTTCTAACTCACATCAAATGTTATTTTCAATACAGTCAACATTGCCAAATTCATCTCGATGAATACGAGCTTATTTCACTGTGATTTCTTTACTTTCTTACATTTTTTGAAGTTAATTTGCTCATTCGATAACCTATATTTGTCTGACAGCCGTTGACAAATGACAATTAAATCAAAGGTTCAACTGCTTAAACTTTTCTTTAAAGTGCAGATAGTTCTTCATCCAACGTGAACACTGAGAAGGTCAACGTTTCATGTGACGTGAACACAAAAATTCTTAAGCTGGTTTTACACTTGTCAATTTCTAGATCAATAACTAGGACTTGGAGGACTTGATGTCAATAATGGTTTTACACTTGTCAACTTCTAGTTCGATTTTAAGTTCAATTTCTAGTTAAAGTTCTGTTCAAGTTTAAGATGACATCCAACTGTTTTACATCTGTCAAGAAATTGATTGATTTCAAGAACTTGATCAAGTTCTAGAAACTAACATACTTAGAACATGTTCTATTTTTGTATCAAATTATCTTCAATTCTGTAGGAATTTCCGTAATAATTGGTATTCGTGAAATAATTTACTCAAGCTGGTTACACTTGTCAATATTTCAGTCGACATTTACTATTTGTATATTTAATAATTTATTGGCAGTGATTATTTGACTCTTCTGAAAAGGTATCTAAATTGTACATGAATTTTTTGTTTTGTATAAAAGCCCTTGTAGAAAATTGTAGCACGCGAAATTGAGTTATACCAATACAGATGAATAATATACATATAATATAGAATGCTTAACCTCAAACCTTTACCCGCCTTTGTTTTAAGTATGCAACATCACTCCAAGAAACAATAATATCCCTGTTGTGACAGAGCGCTACCACCCCCGAACGTTACAAAAGAAACTAACCGATTCTAATATTCCCTATTTCAAGTTCTATTAATTGACAAATGTAATACAGCAGCAAGTTCTATTTTAAGAAATAGATATTGATCTCTATGAAGATCCTAATATTTATTGACAAGTATAAAACGGCAACAAGTTCTAGTTCAAGAACTACAAATTGATCAATTTTAAGATCTAGAAATTGATCAATAAATTGACAAATGTAAAACCAGCTTTAAAGTGCATAATAGTGCAAAGAGTTCATGCGACGCGAACAAACTTATTATGGAAACCTACATCATTTTTTATCAGTGCATAAAGCAGCGCCATCTGTTTCATTTACGAATTATTTATTTCATTACGCTTCAGATTTCGTTTAATGTTAAGAAGGAAACGTAACATTTTTTTTTTATATCATCACACAATAATCACTGTAATTTCATTTTATACTTACGTCCTGAGCTTGAGCTTAATGTTGATTTGCGTCAGCTTACATGCATGTTAGATTTATTTACAGCAGAAAGTAAAATTACCATTGTAACATTGACGTCCGTAAATAAAATCACCATGTTCCACTCGGCTTGACAAGAAAAACATCAATAAATGTAAAATTATTCTATAATTACATTCTATCTTGATGCTGACATATGTATCTAGTTCTTGGCCATTGACAATTAAGAGCGCGCTAAATTTAAATATTCAAATTTACGACTTCGGCAATGAAAATAATTTTAATATATTGACGTTTGTTTGCGCGTTCATTTCTGCAAGATATCGAGGAGAAAATCTCACCGCTGCTCGATGTGGCTATCTATTTTATAATTCGATATCATCTAGAATTTAACATTTTTTTTTTTTCCACCAGAGATGTTCCCTTATCTGGGCATCACGAGAGTATATAGCATTGGCGCCGTTTTAGTGGCTGGCGCCGGACTTCCATTTTTTCCCCGGAGATTCAACTCCGAATTTATCGAGCACAGTCATAATAAAATAAAATCAAATTAATACACACGAATCTGTATTTCTTTCCGAGTCGTACGTATGTATACCCGTCTCTCTCTTGTTCTCTCTACTTCGGGCGCTATCTCGACGTGATCAGGTGCTCGATGCAGCAGGATAACCCTATGGCTATGGGTCTCAGCGTCGTCGGGGGATCATAAAGAAATGCTAGGAATGCAGTTGCTTTCACGATCTACGGGGCCCCGTTCTTATTCTTGTGCTTCACGTGTATAGGTAGGTACTACACTTCGTAATGCCATGTATATGAGTATTATAAGATATTGTATTTCAATTTTATTGGGTTTCGTGTTCGTTCATTCCGGTGCCATTCATTAGGAGGGGGCACAAAGGTATTGCGTTTGCTTGGGTGTGCGTTCATTATTGTTCGAGTTCCAGGATTTTCCATGAGCAACTTCTATATGTAAATCAAAAGGTAAAATTATCGTTATTGGGAATCCGACGGTAACGCAATGCCTGTGAATGCAGCTATAGTATGTATAAGAATGATATGTGTGTATGATTTCTATTCCGTGATATGTAAGAATCTTAAAATGTAAATTACAATGGAAAGCAGATATATAGATGTTTTAATTAATATTTATATTGTGGGAGAATTCTAATAGCACCAACATTAAAATTTATGTTAATTCAACGTCAATAGATTAATAAAGGAATCTGCATTACCGGCTTACATTTCACTCTGTCAGATTTGTTTGACATTTTCTTATTTTTATTTATTATTTATTTTCAATCATAAGTAACAGTAACATATTTTGTGTTAGGATCAAACTAGTGATGTTTCATTGTAACTTTTAACTGTAATGTTATTTTATGCAAGTCATATTTTATAGGTTCCAGTTGTGAATTAGTTTGGATTAGTATCAATCAAACAAAAAGATTTTTAGAGGCAAGGTAAATTGAAGGTTGTCGTATTTTGTTTGAATTAAATATACTAATTTAAGATTGATGTTAAACATTTCTTTTATCCAAATAAATTACCTGGACAGCAGAAAAAAAAAGTATATATGTTTGTTGCAATACGAGTACAAGTTTCAATACGCGAGTATTATAGTTTATAGCAATCATTGAAACACGTGTTTTCCTCCATTTTTTATATTTCGCATTAATTTATGTTTATTTATCATTAAAAATGAAATTTCTTATCTATGGTCTGGTTCATGTTGAGAAGCTGAATAACTTGACTTGAATTTCATGCTAGCGCTTAATAAATACCAATTTTTGGCAAAATGCTATAAGATTCAAAATGATTGTCGTAATTAAAAAAAATTCCGGAAAAATTTATCTATACTTATTACTTCCGTTTTAAGGAGTGAAGTTAGCTACATACAAATTTATGGCAATAAATCAATTTTCTTGACATTTAGTGACATTGGCGTTCGTGTTGTAATTTTCCTTCGTTTATTTATCTTATAACTTTTTTCAAACCCTTTATATTTACATTTAATATCACCGATAATAATAGTATAGTAACACTGACTTAGTTCAAACCTTCATTACAAACATACGGCATATACCTACACCCTGCTACTATCTATAGGAGCGGAATTGACAATCTTTTTGAACCTCACCGTATGTAATGAAATTAGTAATACAGTGTTTCCTCAAATTTGCTGTCAATATGTTCTACAAAGCTATGCGTTTCGTGTTTGAATTTTACTTATTTAGTTATTCCGTATTATTGTTTATTAATTTTCACATACAGTTTTTCTCAAGACTACGCCTTCATTTCGCATTGAGAGCGTAATGTTTTTTTTTTGTTTGACAAAATACCGTTTACACTGGACCAAGATAAATTTATTTCAGAGGCGTACTTTGGAAGTGGTGAGCGATGAGGTGATGGGCAGTGGAGATATTCAGATGTACTTTGTGCTCTGAAGAATTTATAAATCAATTTGCCGAAGTGCAACTTGATAATGAAACTCTCCTGCAACACATCAATCGGGTTGTCCATGGCGTCACAGGAACTGGAAATATTTTGAAGGGAAAGTCATCAGGGATCCTATTCTCGAACTCGAGAGAAGTGACTTGTTCGTGTAGGAGAAGGAGCGATCACATCCTACGGTCACTTCTTTCGGTGGCGCTAACCCGTATTTTGACACTATAGTGATAACGCGATCCTATACTGTTCCTACACGATCCGCGTTATCGGTGTTGCCATATATTTTGTACTGTTGTTTCTAAAGACATTTGCCTGCATTTACTCAATATGAAATTTCCCGCTCTTACAAAACGATTGCGTGTTTGATAAAATCCATATTTGACTCTGTTGGAGTTGCTAATATAAGGAAAAAGAAATCAAACAAGGTCTAGATCCTCACAGAATTCTTTAATAACACACGATGGATTGCACATTTATTTGTCAAATTGCAGGGTGAATATATACGTGATATTACATATCAATCTATCACAATCTAATTATTAAACAAAATCAAGCAAAATGTCCAAACCACCAAGTGGTGCAGTAAAGAATACTCGAAAGGAAGCCTAGTTGAGTTTATGCAACAAACCCAAATTTGCAAAGCGTACAATTCACAAGAGATTTTACATTTACGAAAAACCCATCAATTGCCACGGTTTTTTTTTTTAATTATTGCAATTTTATTCCATGCCAGAAGGGGCTATAATAAAAGACTGGTGCCATGGGCGTAAAGTAACATAAAATGTAATATTTGTGTTATTTATAATTTACAAAGAATGTTACATAGATATGGCAGGATACGAAGAAAAACACGAAGACAAAAGCTGCTCAGCTAAAAAAGCATCCAGTTGAAACAGGCGGAGCTGAATCTTCAAACATTATACTGAACGCAATTGATGACAGGATCGTAGATATGATTTGGCTAACACCAGCAGTACTACGCTTTCCAATTCCTTCTTGATAAGTTCTGTGGCCATAAAAATGTAAAGCGACAAGTACCTAATAAAAGATATATTAAAAACTTACATCATTAAATTGCATAAGTGGTAACATACCTTAGTTTCTATTGACAAAGCAGATACCCCCGATGGTAGATACATAAATGAACAGATCAGTTCTATTACTACCCGAGTCAGTTGTTTTGTTAAACGAAAATTTTTGACAAATTGTGCGCCTGGCATATCGAATGCATTTTGTCTAATAAGCGTTTTCACTCACGGAATCTCGAGGGCTTGTGCCTTAATTTCCAACAAATCAAGATTGACTTGATTAATTATCAACACTTCCTCCACGTCCATTTTTGAGAAATGCTGATAAAACGAACGGTCATCAATATAAATTTTCTTATATTCACTAAAATATACGCCGTACCAACAATAACCTAACTATATGCAGAGCAAAGATGGAATAATAAGAATGTGAGCAACGTTAGCTTCTATTGCCCACTTCGTGCGTGTTCATTTCTCTTGAAATCTTCCCTTTCGCCTACTCCGGACCAAGCGAAGTACGCTCTCTCAACTTTCAGTAGATGTGAACATGGATAAATTTCAAGAATACGGCTTTTCTAAAGTTGAGAGAACTACGTCACAACCATGCCCTCTGTTCCTACGAAAGTCGTGCGAAGTTTGTGTTCTCACGATTCAAGAATAGGGGGCGGTAAAATGATCATAATAGGTTTGTTTGTTTGTCTGATCTAAGCAGATCCGAGGAATTTTACGCGTTTGTTTATATTTTAGAGCATGATTTGTGCGTGTTTGTTTGTTTAGAGCAAGCAAATCCAGATCACAAAGAGGTTGCTCTTTCTGCTCGCGGTCCGACGTCCGAGCGATTACGAGCAATTTGTGCAACATAACCTATTCGCACTAACACCGTGTTGTAAAATGTCGTTTGTAAATGTAATCTGATTTATAACTGCATCAAATATGCACGAAATAGATAATATAACGATACCAATGTGATTGATGTAAAGAACGATCATTATATTTTAAAAACTTCACTTGGTAGGTACATAAATACTAGTATATGATGCATTTTTATTGTAGTCTAGATTCATTAATTTGAAAAATTATTTTTACTTTTCCTGTTCATAATAGCTGTAACAATCTGACAATAGTAAATAATAAAATTAAAGTTATATTGCAATCGAGCGCGTTTGTTTGTACCATCTTTAAATCCAACTCTGAGACGCTCTCAAGTTACTCTGATGACGTCAGTAGATACTGCTCCAAGCCAACAAACAAACAAAGCTATTGTTACATTGGCCGACGGGTAATATGGTGTTTATTATTAACTTTCTATGGAAAAAATTAATTAAAATGCTTTAAAAACATTATAGTTCGATTTAATATGTAAATTTTATACATAGTTATAAAATATATGATTTTTCATAAATGTAATACTAATAAATGTATGTAGGCACAGCATAGATATCCAAAGTACAATAAACTTAAATGCAGATCCAATTAGCTACTTTTTCATCTGTATACTATTAAACAATATAATTACTAAAACAACTATTTCAAAGAACATTACTCCAAGGACGATAACAGTATACATTCCTGCAGAACCCTTATTTCAAGTAAGCTGTAAAAACATGATAGACAGTACATCATAATTTTATGTTATTCATAAAAGTCCATATTTTCTTGTGATCATGGAATAGGGGATTAATATTGAAATCCCGTATTGACCATTCATTGTGCCAAATACATAAGTAATCCCAAATATCTTTACTTGCTCTTCCTATAATCCTAATAAATTGGTGAAGAAACCTTTTGATGGTTTTTTCTTTTTGTTATGCTCGTCATTACGATTCCTATTCTTCTGATGGTTTTCGCCGCGAGCTTGATCTGTGGATTTTTTGGTTTGTTTTTTACGAGATGTGTTTTTGTTTATGTCATTGTTTGGAGGTGTTTTAACCAAGTACTCTAAGTTATTTGCTTCATGAATTCTTTGAAGTCTTCATCATCATCCGGATCACTCGAAATCCTTGAATCACTTAAATCACCATCACTTGATTCCGCCCCAGAGGATTCGTATTCTTTACGTAAATCATTGTACTGTCTATTATATCCATCGTTCGTCAGCTTCTTCTGTGTTAGGTTAGTATTAGCATTTTCGCCCAACACGTTCTTAAGCCATTCATCGAAATTTTCATCTTTTGCTACACTCGCGGGCGCTTGCAAATTATTGGGAACTTCACCTCCCAACTGACCATAACCGTGAAAGTTTGGATTCATCTGGTTTGGAAAATTGTGCTGATGATATTTAAAGATGTCAGGATTAGGTTGGTACCCGGGGAACCTAATTGGTGCACCCATTAAGGGCGGAGGTCTTACTTGTTGATTGAAAGGAGCAAAATTTCTTTGATAAGGCTGATGCTGTACGGTGGCTTGTTGAGGCGGCAATTGTGGTCGAAAGTCACTAAAACGCTGTTGATTCTGCATATATCCAGGATGATCCTGTTGAAAATTACCCTGACCGTATTCTTGGAAATTGCGATTGTTTTGGTGATGCATGTTGGCGTTTTGTAAATTCTTTCGTTCGGCATTGTTGTCTGGCTGTTTGTTCTTCGCTTGCAGAGACGGCCGGTTTTGTTTATTCTTATTATTCCTCTTATTTTGATTCCTCTGTTGTTGACCTGATTTTTTTTGTTTTGCAGAGTTCGTTCCCCCATAACTACTTCTCTATTTTCATGTTCATTATTTTGGTTTCTGACCATGAGCATTTGCATTTGTCTTATTTGGGCCCACTATGGGGTAAGTTATATAAAGCTTCTATAGATTCAAAAACGTCAGTTGCTGTTACACTGCTTCCGGTATTCGTAGTTAGGGCTTCGTCTAAAACTGTTCTCTCTTGCTCGTAACGCGAAAGCAACTCGTTCAGATATTTGATCACGCGGAAGTCACAAGTTTCTCCAAGCGATTTTTGTCTGAAAGTATAAAAATCAGAAATACGTAGACCACAATGAAATACGAATTACCTATCGATCAAATATTCTATGTATCCTTTATAAGAATCGATATAGGGCGCGATGGCATTGCGTTGTAAAAAGTGATCAAATTTTGCATTGTTTTTATGATAATGTCTTTTTCTTTTTCGTGACCTACTTTTCTGGTTTCTAGTCTAGCAATTAACTTTTGCGTCTGGAAATTTATGACTGGTACGTATAAATTTTTTGATTGCTTCGCAATGGATAAATTTGCATTTAGTATAGTATTATTGTGTTCTAATGCCATAATGTTGTCATTAATATTTTCAGCGATATCCGCTAGAAGCGGAAAAAGCTGCAATATAACTCGACGGGTGTCATTCATACTCGATGGTGTCTTTCACTTTATGTGGAGTAATTTTAACAGAAAACTTTGATTGGCCTGTTATAAAATTAAGCATTCTAGAAAGAAAAAGAAAAGATTACAATATTTGACACCATTGATAGTACAATATGACAAATACACAAACCTATGTAAAAGTTTAAATGGAACGCTTTATGTCGTTCCACATGTTATTCAGAGTACAGAAGTCACTATATGCTCTTATGTGCACTATGTGCCTAGTCGGCTTTTACTTTCGACATTGTGAAAGTGCATCCTCTTTTATCTTTTACGATGTTGTATTTCTTCCTGAATTTATGTTGGTAACCTTAAGCTACTGTATTACTTACTTCGATTAGTAATATACCACAATATACCCAAGATCTGCTTGGTGACTGTCAAAGTTTGGTGTATACAGTCTATGGTCGAATCATTCAAATTTACATTGAATTGAATGTTACACCAGATTCTGGTAAGTAGCGATATCTACATGACATTTAAGAACATAAGAACTACTTTCTTGCCACGTCAATATAACAATAATGGCGGACTCAGCGGATGATAAACTGGTTTATATCAAAAACTAAAAGTACAAAACTATGTAATCAAACAACTATGAAACTTAAATAACCAATAAGAAGTAAAATACAACTTCAAAAAACCTAACAATTCCGTTTTTGACGAAGCAAAGAGATTTTGGGATATATTAACTTCAGTACTTGCCAATATGAAAGTTATTTAGACTGGTATTTTACTGTCACAATCTTACCAACCGAAGGGTAAGCATTTTTCCAAAAAAGTTCGGCAACTGGCGCCCAGTAGCGCCAGCGTTGAAGAATCATGATTCGACAGGCCGTATAAAGAAAACTGAAAGTTATCAAGCAGATGTGTCAATACCAAATAATTGATTGTCATCTGACATATTGTCTTTAACAGAGAGCACCCACCATATGTTAAGTTTTGGACCCGGTTTTCAGTTGATAGTGGGGATTCCTTGCAGTACTTTTATAGAATATTAGCTTCATTAGATATAATTATTAGATTTTATTTAGCGGGACAGGTCGAGATTTCCCGATAAATCCCGGTAACTTTTATTGTACAAAACCAATGTCTAAGCAATATTCTTATTCTATGTCATGCTGATTATAAGATTCTAGGTTTCGCAAAATAAAAATATATGTATTCAATATTACATTCACGTTACTTATCTATTAATAATTAATACATGCATAAAGATGTTGCTATCAAAAAAAGATTCATCCCTTTCATCTTCATCTCTTACTATTTAAACCAAAAATATCATTTATTTTATTTATTTATTTTATTGCGTCTTTTCCCTTAATATTTGAAAAACAAAAGTTTAAAAAAAGCATCCTGCTCTCCCTATCATTTCATTCAATAAGTGTTGGATAGAATCGAGTAAAGGTTCCAGAACAAAGGAGTATTTTTATATGTTCCGGAACGCTCCATTGGCTCGAAACCATTTAATGAAGTTTCAGAACCTGGTACCAATTGAGTTAAGTCGCCTTTACAGTTCGCAATTTTTTTTTTTGCGTGCAATAAAAATAGCGCAAAAATATGCTCTATTCCGTATATTGCACGCGCAATACGAGTAAAATTGCACCCAGCTGATCGAAATCCATTGAATGCGCGTACGCTATTTTTATTGCACACATTATTATTTTTGTCTACCATTAGCTTATTCATTAGACACTGTTAAGGTTTTTTGCTTTACATGCAAGATGATTTTTATTCTTAGTTTAATACGTTTATATAACATATTTTCACCCTATTTAATATATTTCACATATCATGAAATTATAATTCTGTGATACATATTACATAGGAACTCCGACGCTCTCGTACCAAGATGAGTTAAAAACATTTAAAAACTTATATACGTATATAAGAAGAATGTCGGACCATGGAGAATCAGTTCAGTTATCCTGCAGAAGCTGTCAGTATGAACGGCGAAACGTCGAGCGAAAGTTTTGACACACGACGAAACCCGCAAGAAGCTGTTAGTTATAGTTACACCGGCCGTGAAAGCCTACGCAGTGTTATCACAAGCCTGTACGGGGAGGTATTGTACTTATCTACTAAACGACTAGATTCTCTACGCACCAAGAAGAACAAGTTATTGTCAACTTTGGCATTTCTACGTCGATGGCGAGACAAGAAGATTACACCTAACTTCGTAAAATTGAAACATCACATAACAACGGATGCCGCAAAGAAAATCTTAAGAAGAACGGAGGAAGCTGTTAGTTATATTTAAAAACTTTAAAAAAATAAAATTTAAAAATCTAAAAATTTTAAAAATAAGTTTTATTTTTTTTTAGTTTAAAAAAATCATCAAAAATCTTGAAACTTTTTGAAAATAAAAAAGAAATAAGAATAAAAAAAACGTTTTGCATGTAAAGCAAAAAATCTTCAAGTGTCCAAGTGAATGCAGCAGCAGTATTCAAACATATATTATTTTCCGAGTTTAAGAAGATAATCGATTCTACCCACTACTACCTGAATCGAAACTTTAACTGGATTAGTACTAGGTTCCGCAACATCATCATTGGTTTTGATTCAATGCAGCATTCCGGAACAAAAAGTACTCATTTGTTCCAGAACTTTTACTCGATTCTGCCCAGTACTAAAATAAAAAAAAACCCTTCGTCAGTGTGATGGGGTATGCCAGTATGTTTGCCTACATACTGCATGCATACCCCACCACACTAACGAAGGGTTAAAATAATACAATATAATATAAAATATATATATATATTATATATATATATTAAAAAATATGATTTGAATCATTTTGTGTCCTCTCTTGGCTTTTTTTTTTAAAGAAAAAGATCATCGTTTAAAATCACAACTGAGATATGAGCATACTATGACTATAAGACTTTTTTTTTAAAAAAAAACATTTCTTTTATCTAAGCTACTCACCGCCAGCATTCAACCACTGAATAATTCCAACTGTCAATAAAACTTTCCTTGTTGCACAATTGTATACCATTCTTTGTAGCAACTAAATACCGAAATGATTCATTATCCAAACAGAAGACATTATCTTTGGAAAACTGTATATCTGCATAGGGTGGCTTGCTTTTTATTTCACTCAAAATGGTTGTAAGTGCTGTTATTGTATCACCAGGCCTATAAAAAGTACCTCTGGTGTTGGTAAATAAAAATATAATATTTTTGCTGGCCCTTTTTTCTAATCTTGAAAGTAGTTGTTTGATATAGTAGTGAAACATCACGGTTAGTCGGCTGTTGTTAGGTTTCAATAAAAAGCATATTGCGTGTAAGTTCTCCAAATAACTAATATATGACAAGATATCCTCTAAATTTTGGTTATCCTGATCTATGCCTCTTGTGTCACCAATACCAGGTGTGTCTATTAAACGTATCCTATTTATTCCCTGTTTGCCAACTGGAAACAAATATGACCTTGTTCCTAACGTAGCTGACTGAACTATTGAATTATTTTCATTATCATCTTTTCCGATTTCTACTACTTCCGCTTCAAAATTTTCGTTTGCTACTGTAAACTTTGCCGGTATTAAGCAAAGGATCTTCTCGTTTTCAGCAACTGTAAAGTCTTCATACTCCAAATAATTAGCAAAAGAATTTATAAACGTTGATTTTCCTACACCAGTTTCACCTAGCAGTAATATATTCACATCCCCCTCATTTACAGTCATCTTTTGCAAGTTTTTGTAAACTTGCTCGTCTATTGAATCAACATCAGCCATTTTCAAAATCAAAGTCGCACCCTAAAAACATATTTAAAATCAGTTAAAAATTACTCACCATAATTTTTTATTATTCGATAAAACACTAACCTCACCAAGAAATACTTAATACAGAATTTCTATACAAAATTGAAAATAATATGCATATTGCCACACTATTGCATTATGTTAAAGTATTTTCTGAAGTGCTACTAGGGCAGTGACTATATAGTCACTGTACTAGTGTACTAGGGGCTATTTTAATATGCTTTTACAATAAGGTAGGGTATTCCCCTAGTGTGTCGCCTTAAATAGCAACAGTACACAGATAATTATAATTAAATATGCGGGGACTTATCTCTAATAATGCTGGAGATAATAAGAATTATCGCAAGTCTTGTTAATAAACTAAGCAAGAATGCAAAAATATCCTATATACATAGCTATATATTACACAGCTGACATTTGCAGACAAGTACACGTACATATAAACGAATTTATTTTTTGAAAAGGGAATTAACACAAAACAATATACCTACTTACAAAATGTAATTTTGCACTAAACCACAAATCAAACTTACAAACACAGACTCACGATAGTGCACTGATATATTAACCTTATCTGCCTTTATAATGCGAAACGTATCACAAACAGATAACATGAGTAACAGAAATAGGTAAGTGGCTGTGATAAGGCAGTGTTTTACATTGGCAAATAAATTCAGTCGTGGCCCTACCATTTCTGTTTCTCTCATGAATAATGGGTTGCTTAATTCAACACTTGGGTAATTTATTTCTGATTCTGGATTCTGCTCTGGGATCCTATTCTCGAACTCGAGAGAAGTGAGGTGTTCGTGTAGGAGAAGGAGCGATCACATCCTACGGTCACTTCTCTCGGTGGCGCTAACCCGTATTCTTGACACTAAGTGATAACGCAATCCTATACTGTTCCTACACGATCCGCGTTATCGGTGTTGCCATATATTTTGTACTGTTGTTTCTAAAGACATTTGCCTGCATTTACTCAATATGAAATTTCCCGCTCTTACAAAACGATTGCATGTTTGATAAAATCCATATTTGACTCTGTTGGAGTTGCTAATATAAGGAAAAAGAAATCAAACAAGGTCTAGATCCTCACAGAATTCTTTAATAACACACGATGGATTGCACATTTATTTGTCAAATTTGCAGTGGTGAATATATTACGTGATATTACATATCAATCTATCACAATCTAATTATTAAACAAAATCAGGCAAAATGTCCAAACCACCAAGTGGTGCAGTAAAGAATACTCGAAAGGAAGCCCAAGTTGAGTTTATGCAACAAAACCCAAATTTGCAAAGCGTACAATTCACAAGAGATTTTACATTTACGAAAACCCATCAATTGCCAGGTTTTTTTTTTAATTATTGCAATTTTATTCCATGCCAGAAGGGGCTATAATAAAAGACTGGTGCCATGGGCGTAAAGTAACATAAAATGTAATATTTGTGTTATTTATAATTTACAAAGAATGTTACATAGATATGGCAGGATACGAAGAAAAACACGAAGGCAAAAGCTGCTCAGCTAAAAAAGCATCCAGTTGAAACAGGTGGAGCTGAATCTTCAAACATTATACTGAACGCAATTGATGACAGGATCGTAGATATGATTTGGCTAACACCAGCAGTACTACGCTTTCCAATTCCTTCTTGATAAGTTCTGTGGCCATAAAAATGTAAAGCGACCTAATAAAATATATATTAAAAACTTACATCATTAAATTGCATAAGTGTTAACATACCTTAGTTTCTATTGACAAAGCAGATACCCCCGATGGTAGATACATAAATGAGCAGATCAGTTCTATTAGTCCCAGAGTCAGATGTTTTGTTAAACGAACATTTTTGACAAATTGTGCGCCTGGCATATCGAATGCATTTTGTCTAACAACCGTTCTCACCTATGAAATCTCTAGGGCTTGTAACTTAGTTCCCACCAAATCAAGGTTGACTTGATTAATTATCTACAATTCCTCCACGTCCACTTTTGAGAAATCATGATAAAACGAACGGTGATCAATATAAATTTTCTTATATTCACTGAAATATACGCCGTCTCAACAATAACCTAACTATATGCAAAGCAAATATGGAATCAATAATAATAACAATGTGAGCAACGTTAGCTTCTATCGCCCACTTCGCGTGTATTCATTTCTCTTGAAATCTTCGCTTTCGCCTACTCCGGACCAAGCGAAGTACGCTCTCTCAACTTTCAGTAGATGTGAACATGGATAAATTTCAAGAATACGGCTTTTCTAAAGTTGAGAGAACTACGTCACAACCACGCCCTCTGTTCCTACGAAAGTCGTGCGAAGTTTGTGTTCTCACGACTCAAGAATAGGGTCGGTAAAATTTATAGCTTTTTCATGTAAGTTTAAGGTGTAACAAAAATTCAAAAGGAAAATACAGGAAAAAACATGTACAATTTTGTATTTACTCTCAAAATTTACTTAAAAGTGTAAAATTGACATTTTTTTAGGGTATTTAGTGCACTTTAAAAGTAATTTTACTAGTGAACTATTAATTTTGCTGTAAAAATATGAGGATCTTTTATATTTATTTGTTTTTACTTGAATTTTCGGGTAACACTATAGATATCATGGAAAATACGAAATTCATACGCCGCAATGTGATTGGTTATAGGATTATTTATCTGTGCGCGTAGGTAATTCTATTCGTTTGTCGAACTTATTATTGGCTCAATAATGTGTACGTCACAAACAATCGTAGGTTTCGCGTAAGCGTGTTCATTCTTGATCCCTGGTTGAGCGATTCAGTATCACCTATTAGGCGCTATAAAAGAATTAGGTAAATTGCTTGCTCTCTTTATAAAAATACATATGAAAATTACTTCAGTGTTCGGTAAATATAGAGTTCATATAAATATTACATACGAATTTTACAGTACAATCTTTTAAAACACATCAGCATGTGAAATTTACTAGATGGTAGAAATTTCACCTTATGAAGCAAATTTACCTGTAAAATTGTAAGCAACTTTGTTACCAAGGATTTTACATGTAATTTTACTGCAACTTTTTTACAGTGTAGCTATGCCTACAGTCTTTTCCATTTCCAATCGCCCAGAATCGCAACTTTTCATCCGGTATACATGTCAAACCGTTTTTGGTTGAAATAAATACTTTAGGAGATATTTCAAGTATATAATGAGTTATAAAAAGATCGCTTCACTTTTTAGTCACCCTGTATATAAGTATTAACGTTAAGGCACTTCGTTTTAATAAAGAATAAACTCCCTTGCTTCGGAGCATCGTGCACAAACACAGAACTCGAACGCGCACAGGGGAATACTTTTCCTTCAGAGTCGATATAACAAGCGGAAAATGAGATAAATCAAAAATAAAATAAAAACAAAACGAAACGCGTCTCGGCGAAGGAGCGAGCCGACCGTTCGCGCAACGAACGAAAAAAAGGTCCGAGGCGAACGTAGCTCCGGCCCCAGAGTAACAAACGAGACCGTGTCATCCGTGCCCGTTCACAAATTATTATGATAAATAAGTTATGGCTGTTGGTTTTTATGATTAAAAATGAAGCCGGAGTTGTTGTGCGGCTCGGTTCATTAATAACGTAACGTGAGAAATATTTTGAAGCGTGTTAAGCGGCCAACTTGGATCCTCCGTACTCCAGAGCGTATCTCCTTAGAGATCAGATTCTTCTCTCGATTGCTTCGGTTCTGTGGTGGTTACAATGCGATGTAAAATGCTGAGCGGAATTTACGTCCCGTATCATGTAGAAATACATCATATGTCATGTAATTCTCTACACATCAGATTTAGCAAGTTTGTTGCACCAAGAGCGCACTTTCGACCTTACGTTTGGGGTAATATGAATAAAGGAAAAAAGATGGACAGTTAACAAAGTGGAGAAATACGCATGTTATTTTGCTGAGGATTGTGTTCCAGATATGCAATTCGATATAAACCATATGCTATTGCTGTCTAACGGCAAGCACTCACCTCTATTCTCTACACTTGTCTGACTACACCACAAAATGTTATCCTCACATCGATCTTTTCAATTTAAATCAATTCAATATGGTCCTCATTCCGTCCGGGAACGAATAGACATGCGTAATTCACTTCAAATGAAGCCGGTGTTCGATTCATTTCGTTCATTTTTTAATGAGGCGTTGCTGGGTATTAGCGTACGGTCCTGAAGTTTTATAACGGTTAAGTGTTGATCGCCTTCAGTAATTTTATTTAAAAAAGAATGGAGTAATAATATACGCCCGAGGAAAAACTGTTTATTGTAAAATAATTTTACGGGGACAATTCAGCAGAAGTTACACACGATTTATTTGCAGTAAATTATCCAGAAAGATTAATTCTTAGCGCGACCACTATTAGTAATGTAGCCGACGTTTTGAAACAAGGTTTACATTAACAATTAATAACAAAAATAAAAATGTCAGTGATATCGAAATAAGTTTGTGCAGTAGTGGAATTAAATCACAGCATGACATCTAGGCAAATTACTCGCGAATGTAATATTAGGAAGTTCAGTGTTTTTGCTGATGATGCCCCAGAAACAGCCAGAAATATTACATAGATATTTTTAAAAATATATTTTATAAATATTTTTCGTGAGAGGTTTTTGAATATATTTTTCATATTTTTTTCTAAATATAGATAAAATATTCAATTAAAATATTTATTCCATATTTTAAAATTAATGTAAACGCTATATTTTTTCTAAAATATTTGTAAAATATTATTTAAATGAAAATTGAGATTTTTTATGCAATCTATTTAATTTGTCAAAATGAACTAAAATTGTTCTTGGTTATTTAGAATGTATAACGTCGATAACGAAAAGTTGAAACATACATAGAGTTGTCTAAAAGCAAGAACTTGTTTTTCACACTCACCATACAAGTTAATAATCAATAATTCTGGCATCTTTTAAGGCATACTGAAGATTTATCAAATTAATCACTATTTTTTAATTGAAGTGTTCTAAATAAAAAACAAACGTATTTATTATCATTTTATTTGAATAAGCCAATAAAAATGAAAAATACTCATTTTAAGTCTAGCCTTGGCTGGTGCCAGGTACAACCCTATGGCTATTTTCATATCTTCGGTAGTGGCGCTCTCATGGCGTTTCCTTGTAGCCTCTAAAACAATGCCAATTGTATTAGATCATACCATGAATAAAACATCGTACAACATTATCAACACCTACTAATACATTTGGAGCATTTACAATAATTGGAGTGGTAGCTACATTCTAATACTTACGATACTTATTTTTACTTTATTTCATAATATTTGAAAACATTCTACCTACAAACAATAAAACAACACAACGTATTCTAACTTCTATTTGAGGTTATGACGCTTATCTACCGAGATGAATCTCTTAAGCAAATCAACTAGCAATTTATCTGGTAGATGCAGTACATATATGATGCATAAAATTCCTACAATTATATTATTAAACGATTTCTGTACATAGCGATATTGAGCATTCCAATTATCTTATAAATGCCATGACATGTTCAAAGTTTTGCTTACCTCGTTGTCACCACAAACACTAAAATACACCCCGCAACAATTAATTACACAGTTAACCCTAATCTGCCCTAATCATATACTATTATAAACTATAACATATAACGGACAAACGAATGAAAAAGTTGATGATACGCACGTGCGCGTATGCATTCTATGTACCTAATCCATAGACGCATAAACAATACTAAATCATATAACACCGGCACCGTAATGAATAGAGGTGTTGTGTTGACGTTCGCAACTTACAAATATTACAAATAATATAATACAAAACGCAGATATATTAATAGAAAAGTTACAGAGCTCAACACTGTAAAAAATTACAGTAATTTTGCCATGGTAAATCAGGAATATTACATGTAATAATGTTGTGAATTTACCACAGTAAATCATGTAAATTTTGGTTTACATGTTTTTTCTAGGATATTTAATATGGAAAAAGAAATTTCGGTAAAATTTATAGCTTTTTCATGTAAGTTTAAGATGTGACAAAAATTCAAAAGGAAAATACAGGAAAAAACATGTACAATTTTGTATTTACTCTCAAAATTTACTTAAAAGTGTAAAATTGACATTTTTTTGGGTATTTAGTGCACTTCAAAAGTAATTTTACTAGTGAACTATTAATTTTGCTGTAGAAATATGAGGATCTTTTATATTTATTTGTTTTTACTTGAATTTTCGGGTAAAACTATAGATATCATGGAAAATACGAAATTCATGCGCCGCAATGTGATTGGATTATTTATCTGTGCGCGTAGGTAATTCTATTCGTTTGTCGAACTTATTATTGGCTCAATTATATCATGTACGTCACAAACAATCGTAGGTTTCGCGTAAGCGTGTTTATTCTTGAACCCCTGGTTGAGCAATTCAGTATGACCTATTAGGTGCTACAAAAGAATTAGGTAAGTTGCTTGCTCTCTTTATAAAAATACATATGAAAATTACTTCAGTGTTCGGTAAATACAGAGAGAAAAACACATCAGCATGTGAAATTTTCTAGATGGTAGAAATTGATGAGGCAAATTTACCTGTAAAATTGTAGGCAACTTTGTTACCAACGATTTTACATGTAATTTTACTGCAACTTTTTTTACAGTGAACTTAGATACTAATTAAATCATATTAGATATATATATTATCTAATTTAATCTTTAAACTATCATTTTAAATAGGTACATACCTACTTAATATGTATGCATATTTTACCCATTTTATATTATTCGTCCTACGCACCAAATGTACAAAAGCAAAAATTCAATCTGTTTTTTTTTTTATATGAAATAAATATTTACAGAAATACAAAGCAAAATATTCTTGCAGAGTTATGAAAAATATATTGAGAAAACATTTGCAATAAAATATTATTAATGCTACATAACATATATATTTTTTAAATGTTTTCCTAATATATTTTCTATAATATATATTACGCATATTATATTAATATAACTAATATTCAAGAAAGATTTAATATTTTTTAAATATTTATAAAATATGAAATAAATATAGTTGGTCACTGGGGTACCTACTTATATATTACTAATCCATCGTCAAGAACTTCTGGCCATGATTAATTAAAATAGGATTAAAGTGCAGCCCCTTTGTATGTTTCCCAAAATCAGTTAGTTTCATTACCTGTACTGTAATAAAATAATTACAATGATATATAAATATCATTTTTATACCTGCTTATTCTTAATCTCATAACTCTATGGCATACTTTTGTTGTGTTTGTGCTATGCCTACATATAATTTACTGCAGGTAGGACGAAGTTCATATGCACCAACCTCCTTATCAAGTTAATTACTCACAATCGACTAATCAGTTAAGAGGATTACACTCGACAATACTAAGATATCCATTTCTTAAGACTCCCACACTGCCCAGAGACGAATAACTGCGATGTAAATTAGACAAATACGATACGGATGCACCTGTAACGGCATGGACATTCAGATAAAAGCGCGTCCGTAGCTGGAAGCACGGAAGCGGACAGCCCAGTAATACAATGAGCGGTAAAAAGCGAATGAATGTTCGGCAGCTTGACATACATACATACATTTTTTTTTTATCTTTTAATGCGTGCAGATGCCTACGGTTATTGTCGATTCCTGGAAAGGAATTTGGTGGTGTTATGTCGGTTATTATGTACAATTTCAGTGGTAATTGTCGATATCTAAATTATAGCTATTATGTAAATGGCGCGTTAGTAATAACCCTATTATTATAATATGTATTTTAAAAATGGAAATGTCTTAATATACAAGCGAATAGGTGGCGTTGAAAGCAATTTAGGCGTTGGACTTTGACATTGACAGTTATAAAAAAAATGCATAATTTGTATTACATTATACCGTGAGATCGAATAAGACTGTCCTGATCTTACTCCACGAAGATTATATCAATATTTACAAGTTTCGAATGAAGTTAGTTAATAAAACATAGTAATGTGCGGTTTTTATCTAATTGTGCGTATGCAACTTAATATATACTAATGTCAACCAAGGCAACAAGTGTAGTGCATCAAAATTGCATCTAAGGTATGAGTCATTCAACTAACTCCCGCGCAAAAATAACGTAATAAATATTTTTGAAAACAGTATATTTCCGATAACAAATAAAACCAGGTTTAATTAAAGGTTATAGAAGGTTTAAACAATATTGTAAAAATACACATTTATGTCATATCTTAACTTCCCCAGTGACCAATTATATTTATTTCATATTTTATAAATATTTAAAAAATATTAAATCTTTCTTGCATATTAGTTATATTAATATAATATGCATAAAATATATTATAGAAAATATATTAGGAAAACATTTAAAAAATATATATGTTATGTAGCATTAATAATATTTTATTGCAAATGTTTTCTCAATATATTTTCCATAACTCTGCAAGAATATTTTGCTTTGTATTTCTATAAATATTTATTTCATATATAAAAAAGATTGAATTTTTGCTTTTGTACATTTGGTGCGTAGGACGAATAATATAAAATGGGTAAAATATGCATACATATTAAGTAGGTATGTACCTATTTAAAATGATAGTTTAAAGATTAATTTAGATAATATATATCTAATATGATTTAATTAGTATCTAAGTTGAGCTCTGTAACTTTTCTATTAATATATCTGCGTTTTGTATTATATTATTTGTAATATTTATAAGTTGCGAACGTCAACACAACACCTCTATTCATGACGGTGCCGGTGTTATATGATTTAGTATTGTTTATGCGTCTATGAATTAGGTACATAGAATGCATACGCGCACGTGCGTATCATCAACATTTTCATTCGTTTGTCCGTTACATGTTATAGTTTATAATAGTATACGATTAGGGCAGATTAGGGTTAACTGTGTAATTCATTTTGCGGGTGTGTTTTTAGTGTTTGTGGTGACTACGAGGTAAGCAAAACTTTGAACATGTCATGGCATTTATAAGATAATTGGAATGCTCAATATCGCTATGTACAGAAATCGTTTAATAATATAATTGTAGGAATTTTATGCATCATATATGTACTGCATCTACCAGATAAATTGCTAGTTGATTTGCTTAAGAGATTCATCTCGGTAGATAAGCGTCGTAACCTCAAATAGAGGTTAGAATACGTTGTGTTGTTTTATTATTGCACGTAGAATGTTTTCAAATATTATGAAATAAAGTAAAAATAAGTATCGTAAGTATTAGAATGTAGCTACCACTCCAATTATTGTAAATGCTCCAAATGTATTAGTAGGTGTTGATAATGTTGTACGATGTTTTATTCATGGTATGATCTAATACAATTGCATTGTTTTAGAGGCCACAAGGAAACGCCATGAGAGCGCCACTACCGAAGATATGAAAAAAGCCATAGGGTTGTACCTGGCACCAGCTAAGGCTAGACTTAAAAATGAGTATTTTTCATTTTTATTAGCTTATTCAAATAAAATGATAATAAATACGTTTGTTTTTTATTTAGAACACTTCAATTAAAAAATAGTGATTAATTTGATAAATCTTCAGTATGCTTTAAAAGATTCCAGAATTATTGATTATTAACTTGTATGGTGAGTGTGAAAAAACAAGTTCTTGCCTTTTAGACAACTCTATGTTTGTTTCAACTTTTCGTTATCGACGTTATACATTCTAAATAACCAAGAACAATTTAGTTCATTTTGACAAATTAATAGATTGCATAAAAAAATCTCAATTTATATAAATATTTTACAAATATTTTAGAAAAAATATAGCGCTTACATTAATTTTAAAATATGGAATAAATATTTTAATTGAATATTTTATCTATATTTAGAAAAAAATATGAAAAATATATTCAAAAACCTCTCACGAAAAATATTTACAAAATATATCTTTAAAAATATCTATGTAATATTTCTGGCTGTTAGGGTTATGTTATTCACTTCAGTTTTATGTATACTAGTAATTTTATCAATAGAACAGACAAGGATAGTATTTATTTGTATAAAGCAACCCTTTTACACACGTTTTTTTTTTATATATAGTGTTCTACTATTAGTTATCTATTTCCTGTATATAGTACACGTTATTCCCTACAGAAACCACAACTTCCTTTCTCTGTAAAAGAAAAAAAGTACAAAATAACTCCACGCGTTACCGCGTGTAGCAAGCAGAGGCCGATTAATGACAGGATTTACGATTTGACTCACTTTTTTTTTGAAACCATTAATGTACCCGTTAGTTTAAATATTTTGGTCTATAAACTTGATACGAAGCCGTATCTCGGACGCTTTACTGCCCATTAATAGTTCGATTTTTTATTGCGAATTAAAACTTAACTAAATCCACGATTAGCCTTTGCGCCGTCTGTTTTAGATACGGGGCCGGTGTTTATTTCAATATTCACGGCTGGGTGAAATAAAATGAAATGAGTTAAATGAGAACCTACGTGGATATACGAAAATATTTAAAAAAAAAATCAATCTGAATTCAAATTCAAATTGAAGGTGGTGATAATACTTTTAAACGTTGCCACGAGATGTCGCTGTAACAAAACGAATTAATTCGATCATGTTTTAACCAGAATTAAGTTTATCTGCAATTTTGGTAGCGTTATTTATGTATTTATTCATTACTTTTTCACTATTTATTATTAAATTTTGAAAATCTATGTTTTGATCTCGCAATAAACTTATGTGTTATGTCTAATTGTAAGTTATACACTTAGGTATTTATATATACACGCATAGGTAATGTTTTTATGTGTCTAAAAATATGTAAATTATTCAAAATTGCTTTTACTTTTAACCGTTGCTTCATTGTACCTACGCCAGAAGTGTAATTGTAGTTTGAATAAGGAATGTTCGTATACAATTTACATTGTAATTAGCTAACAGGTGTCTCTATAACTTGTATTGTATCTACATGCCTACATCCTAATTGTAGTACATAGAAAAGTGTTCAAGGACATTTTCTGTGAAATAATTTTAGGCAAATTAAAGTTTATCGAGTAGTTCAATTGCTTTTATGTTGTATTACATAACTATACAGTTTTTTTTTGCTTTTAAAGTGTTATTTATTGTGAAATTTAAAAAGGAAGTTATTGATAACGTTTTCAAGAGATATTTTAAATGAATTTGATAAAACAAATAAAATCTGAAAGAGGGTGGATACATTGAATCGTGGAATTTATAAAACTAATTAAAAATTGTAGAAAAACCAAATTTCAATGTTTGACCCAAAATTTTAATTTTCAAGATGGATTAATCTATCGCATCTACCTAAAACTCTAATTTTTATTTTTATTTCCACAATTTAAAGTTTTTTTTTTGAATACTTAACTAATTGGAACATTTTTTTTAGATTAAAATGCATAAAACGAGCCTATCTTGTCGTTTTCAATCTGAGTAAAATTAATTCAATTTTAAATCATCAAAAATTATCAAAATAGGTAGCATTAGATTCTCTTATAGTTAGAGATTTATCCCATTGTCTTTAATCCTTTACAAGGGAATAAGTATATATCATAAGATATCTAAATTTTCGGATCTTGAATTGAAAATATATGTGGTAACTAAAAAATATTTTTAAAAAAATTAAACCAACTCTAATGTAATATCTTGTTCTATAATTTCTATAATATTTTTCATATTTCTTTGTTAAAAGGAAATGACGTTATGATTCAAATGGTGTGATACGTTCGAGTTTAAAATTTTGAAAATGAACCACTTTCTGTTTATATGCTATTTGGGTATAATATCTTGAAATTAAAAATATATCTTTTTTCCCAGACTAAAATAAATTGGGTTAATACAACCCATAAGAACATGAACCTATACCCTAACAGCCACAAATATACTAGAAATATTTTTAAAAATATATTTGAGAAATATTTTTCGTGAGAGGTTTTTGAATATATTTTTTATATTTTATCTATATTTAAATAAAATATAAATATAATATTTAAATATAAATTTTATCTAAATATAGATAAAATATACAATTGAAATATTTACTCCATATTTTAAATCAATGTAAGTTTGATATTTTTTAAAATATTTATAAAATATTATTTATATGAAAATTGAGATTACGTTAATGGAAATGAAAGAAGGTCCAGAATCTCACAAACTCTCTCTTTATTAATAAAATACTAATGGCTACTTGTTTCGATTGTATTTAACACTCATCTCCAGACCAAAGTGTTTTTTTTTCACTTTCACTGCAAATATTCAAGTTTTTTTTTTTATTTTAATCATCAATTTTTCCTCATCATTCAGCTGTTTAATTTAATTTTAAAATTTAATTCAAAAATTTTTTTTTACACATTTAGTCAAAATTTGTTATTAATCTGATCCATATTTGTAATGTCCCCATGTGTGCTTTCAGCTTTGGCAGAAAAATATATTGAGAAATCATTTGCAATAAAATATAATTAATGCTACATAACATATATACATATTTGTAAAACGTATTCCTAATACATTTTATTCATATTATATTAATATAACTAATATTCAAGAGAGATTCAATATTTTCTAAATATTTCTGAAATATGAAATAAATATAGTTGGCTGTAGAACAACTTATTGTTATAGCAACCTTTAACAGGTATTTTCAACACTACGGTTCGTTTTAGGCTAATAATTTATGAGTTATATTAATCTAATTTATTGTTGCTTGTATATGCAACCCAACTGAATTATTTAAAAAAAAAAGATCTCAGTGCGATAGTTCAACCGATAAAAAAATATAAAAATTATTAAAATCTATCTATCTATCTATCTATTATAAAATTATTTATATAAAAAATGATAAATTATCTGATAAAAATATGTACTTAATTCTTTATTAAAATATAAACGGATTTTAATGACATTTTCTTATTTCTTAAACTTTTAAATACGTTTATAAAATTTAAACATCAGTTATTTGAATTTGCCACCAAATATGTTTAATTTTGTAAATTGAACTGGGGAGCTTAAAAATCTTAATCTCTATCTTAATCTTAAAAAAAGATATAATTACTTATATTGTTGCTTTTGCAACTATATTAGTCTATCACTTAAACTGATAAAAATCGTATATTAGGTCTTGAAAAAAGCATATATTATATTGCCTGTAATTTAATTGAACTTATTTTTATTTAATTAAGCTCATTTCGTTTTGATTGACATTTTATCCTTTCGTTTTTTGGAAATAAAACACATATTAGTATATCAGTCATTTTCTTTATTTATTATCTCGATAAATTTTAGCATCTCATTTTATAAATTCTTCTTATTCTTATTATCTTATTTAAATATACAGAGATCCCTGATAATACAATATACAATGTACAGATCGTTTTTCTTCTTATATATCTTCTTCTTCATTTATTACAATAATATAATAATCGCAGCAAGTTACAGCAAAATGTACTTTTTTTTTTTTGAGATATACCGTACTTAGTTCCGACATATTTTATGAAACCCATTTTGGCGTTTTACAGAAATTTAAATGAATTTTTTTGGCGAAATATTTATTAAATAAAATTAAATAACAAAACGAAAAAATAAACGTTCGTGAAAATCAGCATTAGATTGCACAGAATTTAGTTCTTTAGCTCCTTCTACATTATACATCATCTAGCATAAATGTTGCAATATATCGGGACCTTTTTTCTATATTGTAACGAGCGCCAACTTTTCAACTGGCGGTTCCGATAGGCGTCCCTAGATGGCGCTGGCATAGCGGAAGAAGAACTACCTACGACGAATAACAGAGGGCAGCACCGGGTCGAAGATTCGAGAATATTCTCCAGAATCTTCGAGGACGTTCTAGAAGGCCCTCGAACAATCTGGACGTTCGCGCCAGCTATAAATAACGCGTCGGGTTGGCCAGGAGGAGTCAATCGATACGAGTTCGATAGTGCGGTCGTGATTGAATTAGTACATGTAATATAAATATCGTTTACATAAATAAAGACATTAGTGGTTAAGTGATATAGTTAATAAGCATTTTTAATAGATTTTAATTACCGTAATAGTGTTAATAGAATAAGTGAATTTAAAATATATCGCCTGTGTGTTTTTCTAAAACCCGACAACGTTTTAAGAACCGAAAAACGTTACAATTGGTTGCAGGTGTGGGTATTTGGCGATATATTAGTGGACTAATAGTGTTTAATAGAAACAATGGCGGCGAAATACTGTAAATTAGTGGACTTGAAAGTGGTAGATCTCAAACGGGAATTAGAAGAAAGGATGAAGATACGAGTGGAAGGAAGGCCGAGCTTCAGTCGAGATTACGAAGAGCAATAGAAGCAGCTGGTGAAGATCCTGAGACATATTTGTTTGAAGTGTCTGTGGTATGGCGAACTTCTAGTGGAACTTAGAAAACATGGAAGAGAAAAATATGGAAAATTCTCGCAATTTAGAAGAGAAAGTTCTAGAAAATTCTCAGAAAAATTCTAGAAAACTAGAAGAAAAAATTCTAGAAAAAATTGAAAACATGGACGAGAAGAATATAGAAAATTCTAGAAAACTGGAAGAGAAAGTTCTAGAACATTCTCAGAAAGTTATAGAAAATCTAGAAAATTCCAAGAAGAAAATCTAGAATGATTGAAGAATTGGACGGTCGCATTAAGGTGCTAGAACAAATTTATTCTGGGGCCATACCGAAGACAGAAGAAATTCGAAATTCTATCGATACGGGAAGCAGTCAGATGGAACCAAGAAATACAGTGCCCATCTGTGCGGTTCAAAGTAAATGTGACCTGCCAACATTCGACGGAAAGACGCACTTGGAAGACTATCTGACGCTGCTGATACAATGGCTACGGTATATGGCTGGACGGAAGCGACCAAAGCAGCCATGCTATCAATGGCTCTGCGCGGCGATCTTTTGAAGGTACTCCAGGCTATTCCTTCGTCGAAGCGACAAAATTACCAAACGCTACTTAATCATCTGGAGATGCGTTTCGGTAATAAACATCGGCAGCCAATATATCGCTTGCAGTTGAAGACTCGCTGCCAGAGGTCAGACGAGACTCTACAGGAGTATGGAGCTGACATCGTTCGTCTGGTTAGATTGCGACCCAACGTACCAGAAGAGTGTGTGAGACTCTCGCTGTGAAAAATCCTGGATGGCCTGCTTGACAGGGATACTCAACAGGCAGTAAAGCTAGCTCACCGCAAACGTGGAACCAGGCTTAGTTGAAGCATTAGATTTTGAAGCCGTGAAGCAATCGTCGAAGGATATGCTCGCGTCCGTGGATTCACGAGGAAAAGGCCAGCAGAAGGAATTATGAAGAAAATAGACGAGATGATGACGAAATTAATGACAGAAATGGAATCCATGCAAATTAGGCAACCAGGAAGACGATGCTGGAATTCAGGAAGGATGGAGCACGTACGTTGTCGGTGTCCTGATCCACGAAAAACCAAAGCCGAAGGAAAACTAAAAGGCCGACGGAAGGGCGATCGTCGACCCATGTAGCTGATGCCCCAGTAACACCAGTGGTTGTTGCCTCAGTGGGATGTAGACCTAGCAGCCTCGTCGTGTATGGTAATGTAAATGGAAAACCGAGAGATTTACTGCTAGATACTGGTTCAACAATGACAATACTTCGGCCGGAAGCAGTGAGTAGGAAGAACCGATAATCCAACCAGGTGGACGCTACGTACGGCAACTGGGCAATCAGTCAACGTGTTGGGAGACGATGGCACACTTCCGTATTGGTGATACTGCATTCCAGTATCGTGTAGTAGTTGCGGATATAGAACAAGACGTAATCCTCGGCATGGACATAATGACAGAATTTGGTTCAAACTGGACTTGCAAGCAGAGTGTTGAAGGTTGGCAAAGAAGAAGTTATTCTCAACCACAGCAAGAATATGTCGGCCTGCGTAGTATTGGCAGAAGAAGTAACTGTGGCGAGCCGCAGTGAAACCATTGTGGAAGCGAGCGTGAGTGGAGATATTCCCAAGGGCAAGTTTTAATGCTGAACCGGAGCGATTAGCGGTCAAGTCGTGGAATACTGGTTGCTAAGGCAGTGATACAAGCTGGAGAAAAATTGCCGTCCGACTGATGAACGTCAATAGTTATCCAGTAAAACTGAGGAAGGGCGTACCTTTGGGAAGTTGTGCTAGTGTGTCGTCGATTGTCACAAAGAGGATGGCGTAACAACAACTCCAGATCCGCTTCCTAGATGTTGAATAACTTCATTGACTTGTCTTGCAAGGATTGACAACACAACAACGCCATACCGTGAAACAGCTGCTTGGACGCTACCAAGATCTTTTCCAAGCAGAAGACCGGAACACGAGGGGCAGGACTAATGTTGTACGACATCGAATAGACACTGGAGATGCCCAGCCGATCCGCCAAGCCCTCAGAAGATTGCCATTGGCGAAACGAGCCGAAGCAGAACAAATATACAGGATATGGAGCAGGATGGCGTAATTGAACCATCGAACAGTCCATGGGCTTCTCCAGTGGTACTGGTGAAGAAGAAGGATGTTCAACTAGGTTCTGCGTGGATTATCGACAACTAAATAATGTAACCAAGAAGGACAGTTATCCTTTGCCCAGAATCGATGACACTTTAGATACCCTAGGTGGGTGTAAGGTATTTTCGACCCTCGACCTGAAGAGTGGTTATTGGCAAGTCGAAGTAGAGGCGAAGGATAAGGAGAAAGACGGCGTTTACGATCGGAACAGGATTGTGGCAATTTACGTCATGCCATTTGGGTTATGTAATGCTCCCGCACGTTGAAAGATTGATGGACAACGTACTGAGAGGACTATCCTGGGAAACTTGCTTGTATACCTCGACGATATAATTGTCTTAGGAAATCTTTTGAGGACCATTTGAAGAACTTGGAGCAAGTATTTCAGCGATTGAAAGGAGCGAATTTTGAAGCTTAACCCCAAAAAGTGCAACCTGTTCCGGAAGCAAGTGCACTACCTCGGCCACGTAGTATCAGAGGATGGAGTGTCGGTTGACCCAGGGAAGACAGAAGCGGTCAAGTCTTGGCCGTTCCGAAGGACAAGCATGAAATAAGAAGTTTCCTTGGGCTATGCACTTATTACCGACGATTCGTTCCTGGATTTGCTAACATCGCCAAGCCTCTCACGAGACTAACTGAGAGGCAGAGACTACGTCTGGGAGAAGAGCTGCCAGGATGCC
Source organism: Protaetia brevitarsis (assembly GCA_004143645.1). NCBI lineage: Eukaryota > Metazoa > Arthropoda > Insecta > Coleoptera > Scarabaeidae > Protaetia > Protaetia brevitarsis. Next base: position 132,612 of record RXPK01000714.1, read on the forward strand.
TTTGAAGAATTGAAAACAGATGCTGACCACTGCGCCCATCTTTTGCTATCACAGGCTGACGGAAAATTTATTTTGGATACTGATGCCAGCAACGTGGCATCGGAGGCGTGTTGTCCAAGTTCAAGATGGCCACGAAAAGTGCTCGGTTACTTCAGCAAGTGCTGTCGAAACCGGAACGCAACTATTGTGTGACCAGGAGAGAGTGTTGGCCGTAGTTAAAGTCTATAGAGCACTTTCATAATATCTCTATGGCAGGAAGTTCTTGTTAAGAACCGACCATGCGGCATTGATGTGGCTGCTACGCTTCAAGAATCCGGAAGGGCAGGTTGCCAGATGGATAGAGCGTCTGCAAGAGTATGACTTTGATTCGGAACATCGGCCTGGAACCAGTCATCGAAACGCTGACGCACTATCGAGGAGACCCTGTTCCAAGGATTGCACGCACTGCTGTCGTGCCGAAGAGAAAAATGAAGCAACCTGCTTGAGGACTACTGTCATAGATGATAGATGGACTGAAGACCAAATCCGAGCTGACCAGGAGTCTGACGAAGTTTTGAAGCGTGTGATGGAGTGGAAGATGCAAGAAGCGCGGCCTAACTGGGAAACGGTAGCACCGTATTCGCGAGAGCTAAAATCGTATTGGGCTCAGTGGGGCTCTTTGGTAATGGAAAATGGTCTTCTCAGACGAGTGTTAGAAGACGAAGCTGGGACCAATAGCAGACTTCAGATTGTGGTTCCGAAGGCAAGAATTCCCGAAGTTTTAAAGCTTCTTCATGATGGAACATCGGAGGCATCTTGGAGTCCGGAAGACTATAGAGAAGGTCAGAGAGCGATTCTATTGGGTTAATTGCAAGAATGACGTGAAAGACTGGTGCCGGAGATGTACAACTTGCGCCGCTGCCAATGGACCTTCCCAAAGGAAGAGGCCCCTATGAGGCAATACAACGTTGGCAGTCCTTTTGAAAGGATTGCGATTGATATTGCCGGACCATTTCCCACGACGGAATTTGGAAATAAATACATCTTGGTTGCAGTAGACTACTTCAGCAAATGGGTGGAAGCTTACGCATTACCAAATCAGGAAGCTGTTACAGTGGCTGAGACTTTAGTTAAAGAACTTTTCAGTCGGTTTGGTGTGCCGCTTGAACTTCACTCCGACCAGGGACGGAATTTTGAATCAGCAGTGTTTCAAGAGTGTGCAAAATATTGGGTATTCGCAAGACCCGAACAACTGCCTTGCACCCGCAATCAGATGGCATGGTGGAGCGCATGAACAGGACAGTTATCAAGTATCTATCAAAAGTTGTCGCAGACCACCAGCGAGATTGGGACCAGCAGCTACATCTATTCTTGCTGGCGTATAGAGCATCGGTCCACGAAACCACTGGCCAAAGTCCATCTAGTGTGCTTTTTGACGAGAGCTGCGCTTACCATGCGATCTTAAGTTCGGCTTTAAACCAAATGAAGAAGTAGTTGGAGATGACTATGTTTCGAACTTGCGGAGGCGAATGGATGATTCACGATCGGGTGAGGGCCAATATCCATGAAGCAAGCGACCGCATGAAGGAACACTACGACATCAGAGCAAATGAAGGCGGATATCAGTCTGGAGACCTGTCTGGCTGTTCAATCCTCAGCGACGTCGAGGCTTCTCACCTAAGCTGCAACGATCGTGGGACGGGCCTTACGAAGTGATAAAGCGAATTAATGACGTCATCTATCGCATCAGAAAGAAACCCAATGGTAAAGCAAGAGTGGTGCATTTTAATCGCCTAGCTCCTTATCTTGGGACAATCAAGAGGACGAGCAGATGGTCCGAGTTTGTAGACTCCCGAAGAAGAACTCGGCTATGAGGAGTTTATGGACAAGTATGGAATGGCCGCAAAGTGCTCATGATGTAACAACGGAGATTCAGGAGGATTTGTTTTTGGCTCCTGAAGGGTGCGCGTTAGCACATTGTGTTGCCCAAGATTTAAGAATGGGCAAGGGGATAGCTACCGTATTCAAGAAGAAATTTGGTGGTGTCCAAGATCTCCGAAGCCTGAACCCTGAGGTGGGCAAGGCTCTGCACTGCCAGGAAAGAACGGCCTTTATTCTACTTGGTGACCAAAGAAGCCTCAGTTGGCAAGCCAACCTACCGGACGATGTGGACAGCCTGATAAGTTTAAGAGAGCAGCTGTTGGAGCTGGAGATCAATAAGATCAGGGTGCCAAAATAGGCTGTGGATTGGATGGCTTGGACTGGAGGGTCGTAAGGAACATGCTCGAAGAAATTTCCGATATACTGGAATAGAGTTCCTAGTATGCAGCTACAACCCGCGGTCAGCAGAAGGGAGGCGACGAACGGTAGCGTGCTATTTCTTCCGGACCTCGTCGTGTAAGAATGGAGAGAACTGTTCGTATCTTCATGGAGGTGATAGTTCCTGTTCCGGGACGGAACAGATCTAAGGAGGGAGCAGTGTAACGAGCGCCAACTTTCAACTGGCGGTTCCGATAGGCGTCCTAGATGGCGCTGGCATAGCGGAAGAGACTACCTACGACGAATAACAGAGGGCAGCACCGGGTCGAAGATTCGAGAATATTCTCCAGAATCTTCGAGGACGTTCTAGAAGGCCCTCGAACAATCTGGACGTTCGCGCCAGCTATAAATAACGCGTCGGGTTGGCCAGGAGGAGTCAATCGATACGAGTTCGATAGTGCGGTCGTGATTGAATTAGTACATGTAATATAAATATCGTTTACATAAATAAAGACATTAGTGGTTAAGTGATATAGTTAATAAGCATTTTTAATAGATTTTAATTACCGTAATAGTGTTAATAGAATAAGTGAATTTAAATATATCGCCTGTGTGTTTTTCTAAAACCCCGACAACGTTTTAAGAACCGAAAAACGTTACAATATTATTAAAATATGGAAAACTTGTATTGCGAGGAAAGTTTGGCGTATCAAACAATCGCAAAATTTATTTTAACAAACGTCACGTGATCATCAATATGTTGCCAAAGCCATTATTTAATAACCACTACAAATTACTACACAAACACTACAAGCTATCATCATCAGAAACACTGAACTGCAGGTGTTTCTGCTGATGATGATAGCTTTGCTAACGAAACGTACGTCCAGTTTAGTGCAGTTTGTGGTGAGGGGTCTAGGAGAAGTTTGCAGCATTACCAGTACCACATTTGTATATTTTGTCATAATAACCACTAGTCTAACAAATCCAGCAAGGAGTCAATCTTGGCTGGAAAAGTGCTCGGATGACTATACACTGTTGAAAATTTTAACACTTTTTGACTAATTTAATAGTCAGGAGAGGTCCACACTCTTTTCGTGTTATTTTGTCGAGAACTATAGAAGTTTCAATTTGACGAGCAAAGATAGTCAAGTATTGTCTATTGCTAAGGGGTTATTTTGTCCAACTGACACGTGAAATTATAAAATACTTCTAGTCACATTTTATTTGATCTAGACTAGACAAATTTACTAGCTGTTTAACTAAATGAATGCGATCTATTGGGTGTTTTAACACCATTTTCTAAACACATCGTCTTTTTAATATGCAGCTCCTATTTCTTAGTACTATAATATTCTCTCTTTAAGACGTTTTCTCAATTATAAATATGCAAAACCACTCATTCACAAGTTTTGGTTTCAAACTAAACGTACCAATTTTAAAATGATTTTGAGAACCATTATAAAATTAAGTGAATGTTTATGCTATTTGATTCAAGTCTAAACTAATTGCGTAAATAGATGTTCCCAATACATCTTTAAGATGTCGGAAATTTTTTAATGCCCACTGGAATTAACGTTTAATAACACGAGGTTACACTTTGCAAGTCAGTCACATTGGTGGTTTGTTTGGATATGTTAATACGGAGAAATCCAACACGAAACAGATACACGGTGTAATGCACGGTGGTGCGTATAATGCAATACTGTATTAGAATAGGTGAGGTTTCTATATTTCTATTCGAGGGAAAAATTCTGATTGGTTGACGCTTCTGAATGTCTAGAAAAATAGTCAATCCTCATGTCTGAACAAAGAATTTACACGAAATTCTAGTAATTTCTGTTCTATTAAATACGCGTAAGTCAACTCGTCTGGGCAAAGTTTGGAAAAATCAACACTAAAATAATTCTGACATGCGCAAAATTAACGCCAACACGTAATATTTTCAACAGTGTAAGCAATCATGAGCATAAATTATCAATAAATTAATGAAACATGATATATCATTTATAAATTATAATAAAAGTATAGGGCCCAAGAATGGAACCCTGCGGAACCCCCATGTTAATAGTTAAGTGGACTGAGTGAACTGATTTAACATTACGATTTGATTTAAAATTAATTCTAACAAAGGTTAGATAAGAGTAATAAAACTCGTTCTTTCGTTCATCTAATATTTATTATTTGATTACTAGTTTCGGCTTTCTAAAAAGCCATTTTCAGATCACTGGAAATGCAAATGATTAATTGACTAGCATAAATAATTGTGTTAAATTTTTTTTAAAATATAGAACTGAAGAAATTAAAACAAGCAGATGTAAAAAATATATATGTCAACAATCACAAATGACATTTTAAAAATTATGTATTAAAAGTGTACTTACATGTCAAAAAAAAGGTAAAATTGTCGATTATCAAAATAAAAAACACCAAACATGAAAATAAATTAGGCGGACACCAATTATACAAATAAATTAAATATAAAATTTAAGTATAAGAAAAACTTTTTACACAGAATAACAATGATACAAATGATTCAAACATATGAAAACCGTGTCTAATGTATTTATTGAAAACTGAACTGCGAAAATTGTTTAAATTTTTTTTTAATTTTCACACATGTGTGTGTTTCTTGTGAATGTGTGTGTGTGTGTGTGTTTTGTGTATGTGTGTGTGTAAAAGTTATTCAGGTTGTCTAAATATTTTTTAAAATGTCATTTGTGATTGTTGACTTATATTTTTTACATCTACTAGTTTTAATTTTTTCAGTTCTATATTTAAAAAAAAAACATCATTATTTATGCTAATCAATTAATCATTTGCATTTCCAGTGATCTGAAGATGACTTTTTAGAAAGCCGAAACTAGTAATCAAATAATAAATATTAGATTAGAGAATGAGTTTTATTACTCTTATCTAACCTTCACATATAACGTTCATTGGATACTTGGAATATAATAATTCTAACAAATTGAGTCCTATCAGAAAGAAAAGATCAATCGGCCAATGATGTCCACTCCCTTTACCTAATGGTAAGTCGTTAATAATAAATGTAGTATGAAACGAATAATTGAATAATTAATATGTTCAATTAAATTTTGTAGGGAAAAAGAAAAAAAGATTTTTTTGAAAATGGAATAAATTATTCCGAAAAGTAAAAATAATTTAATTTAAAATTGAAAGATTAAACTACCGTATTCCCAAATAAATGAAATAGAGAAATGCTAAAGCTTAGAACGGTAAATAAGTAAAATAAGTTAAATATCATGTCACCTAACTTCACTTTTTGCCGATTCACAACACATTTTTTTTTTAAATTTGCCGCCATATTAGTGATCACGTAACGTATCAAAAGAAATGTTTGAATGAAGAAAGTATTCTTTGACATGTTGAATGCAATACTACAAACAAAAATTATATTTTCCTAGTAAAATTAATTAATTCCCATAATATATTGCAATATTTATGTATTTTGACTGTATAAAAACCATATTAATTTTAATAATTTTATTCAACGATCAGTCGTAATACTTTTTTTCTTTTTTTTTAATATTCACAGTCTCGAAAAGCTCTGGGGAAAATTTACAAAAAATCACACCGTTTCTTAATACAACACCGTCCTCCTCCCGTCAATTTACACTTTACACACGCGGTACAAATATAAAACTAATATTTACAACAAGAATATAATTTCGTCGCACGATTTCCGATAAGTTCTCCCCTTAATTATTAATTATCAGTAGGCCGTGGCGGCCCCCGTATGATGCACGTGTCCGAAATGTCCTAGTCCGTGACTCAACGGGTCAGGTGGCGCTGGCGTCGGTTGACAGGCGACGTACCAATCGCTCAGTGCCGTCGCACCAGGTACCTGAGGGTTGCTATTGATCTGCGGACTCGCCGCCACGGAGATGCTGCCCGCCGAAGAACTGTTCGACTCTTCACCGTCGCTGTCGTAGTGCGGTGGCGAGCGGCCGGAGCAGCCGTGCACCTTCATGTGTTTCCTCAGCGAGGACGGATGGGTGTAGGATTTGTCGCAGCCGGCCACCCTGCAGTTGTACGGTTTGTCCGACGTATGGACGTGGGAGTGTTTCTTGCGATCCGAGGAATTGGCGAATCGCCTGTCACAGCCTTCGTACTCGCACTTGAACGGTTTCTCGCCTGAAACAATATATAGGAAAGGAAAGAATTAGTTTGTGCGATTCATAAAAGTATAGAGTAGCTAAAGTTCGTTTACTATAACAGACGAGGTATGTCATTACTTGCAAATTCGTGCCATGCAATACCATATTATTAAAATAACCAACTAACGTATAACTTTTTCATATTCAATTAAACATATTATGTTGGTGCCTAGTGTTTGGCTATACTTCCGTAAGAGAACCACTGATTTGGCGATTTCTATACATACTAACGGAAATAGCATGTGTTCCTGAGTGTAAAATGACTATTCATTTTTTGAGCAAGTAAAAACAAAGTACTAAAAACAGTGTTCGAAAAGTGCTATTTCGAGGTTATGTGCGAAGCGTTTTTGACAGATACAACGTGTGGTTAATGGCGTGGAAAGAAAAGTTACTATAAAATTTAGACAAAACAGGTGCAAAGTTCAAACGAATTAGATTGAATTGTGACTGAAGTTGTTAGTTTAGCCATTGCAATTAATTTTTCTCTAAATCCTCTCTTCTTTATGGTGCGTAGACTAGTTGTAGAGATGTTTTGCCTGTTAGTGCCGCCGAAATAAAAAATAAATGAAATAGGTTTCTGTTATCTTTTAACGTGAAGACCTAATTCTGACTATTACAACATCCGTCCAGGAAATATTGATGGAGAAGAGCATGATGTAATGCATCGATGGCACTACTTGGGTAAGTGTACACAAAAAATAGTCCATATTTGATTTAATGATCCCATTTCAGTGTCTGCTCAAGTTTCGATGTACACACATTATTGCAAGGAAAGAAACCTTCGAGTAGGAAATGGGAAATCTCCTTTTACGGGAAAATTGAATTGGAATAGAAGTTATATGGTGATTGTTATTGCGATATTCAAGTGGGGGTTTTGCTAAAGGAAGTGAAACTGTGATTGTCAGAGTCACGACAAAAATCACTGGATACTTAGGCTCATAGAAAACGATTCGAAGTACTTTAGGATGATATAACACCAGTTATATCATGGGATTTTAAAATACATAAACATAAACATAGGTAATGTGACCGATAACAAAGACATTTTATGATATGTATAGTGTAATTCAAATTAAATGTTTAAAATCAAACAAATTCATTACATTAATGTGATTTAAAGATTTTATTTAATAAAATTGAATAAAGCAGTTTGTTGTTTCTATATCGCCTTTTTATAATTCGGTTTTAAATGTGAAACAAAGCAAAATTAGTCTATATATTAAATTAAAATATGGGATACTTAGTTATTTTGCATATATTATTGTTTTAGAGGCACTAAGAATGGAGGCAGAACTCCACACTGTCTTACATTGATAAATTCATTTATTCAAACAAGTCATTCATCTTTTTATTAATGCTTTACTTACGATGTAATCAAATAAATTGCTTTTATATAAAATAATTTTGTTATAATTATAATTTCAACTATACAATATAGTTTATATGTAAACTTCCTACGAAACATCTACATGAAATATGAATTTATTTCTATCCGATACACCAACCAATTATAAGAAACCGATAATGAGAAATGTGCCAACTTATAATAATTCTTACAATTGTAGTGTTAAAAATAAACAAATACTTTAAAACAAACCAAATTTCAGGATATTGTATCGAACCGCTGCCTAGTTATTATTTTAATTTACAATTGATTCCCATTAACTTAACAAATAAGTTTATATTTGGCGCCTGTATTATCTAAAATTTGGGCACTTTTAGTAACTTTTCCTTCCACATCAGTAGTACCATATTTTAAATCTGTCAAAAACGCCTCGCACATAACCTCGAAATAGCACTTTTCGAACACTGTTTTTAATACTTTCTTTCCATTTGCTCAAAAAATGAATAGCTATTTCACACTCAGGAACACATGCTATTTCCGTTAATATGCATATAAATCACCAAATCAGCGGTCCTCTTACGGAAGTCTTACCTACTGTTTTTTTAAATTGCATGTTTGCACGTCTTTTCATGTCTTCCCACCAATTTCGGTCTTGCTGTCAACTGTCAAAGGGTTATATTCTGCATTTTCAGTAATGTGTGGGAATTTACGTTTATACTTGGTATATATTTATTTAAAATAAGTAGTTATTACAAGTAAAATCTGTCGAAACCATTGTGTAAACAATCGAAGGAGTTAATAGTTTCGTTTATCGTGTATTTCGACGCAGAACGCGGAAACAACGGGCCATTACTTTTACATTAACTTTCGTGCGAGAAGTATGTATAAAATCCATTATATTTTTAATGTCATATTCTTAATAGTATTTCGTTTTTTAGAGAGTAATGAGTGCTCTAAACATTCATGTTGCAAACATAACCAAACTCCATGAGTAAACAAGGAATTACATCCAATAACCCAAGGAAGGAAAATGCATACGAAATAAATGTTGTAAAAATTGATTATTCTACTCATTGTCAGTGTGCTATTGAAAACACAATTTATGACATGTACGAAAGCAGTGAGTATATACAAATATTGTTTACAGAAGTGGTTCTTTCACATATATTTTTCAGACTAACGTAACACATTCAACATTTTGAACAGTGCTCTTAAAGAAAAACCACATTTTCTATGGTTGAAACACATTGTTGTTGTGGTAGATATTATTTGTTCTCAAAGAAAAGGAAATTTGTTATGAAACGCTAGATGAAATATGGCAGATCAGAGGATGCATACAATTGTATAAAGCGGATTGAATTAAATTAATCTGGAAATTTGACGTACTTGGTGTACAACATTATTGGAAATAAAATTCAGAAGTTGTAAATCAGAGAGATTGGTTTTGATAGAGAAGAAACTTGCATACTAATCATTACTGTGAATACTTTAAGTGAAAATGGTTCCGATTAAATTTATTGTACTCACTTGTGCCTTTTTGTTATTTTTTTCCACTGCTATCATGATTAACATACTTTAAATCCTGATTTCCAAAAAGAATCATCACTAATATTAATGATAAATGTTATTTTTGAGAATTTGTTTATTCACCTGTCAAAAGTGTTTGACAATTAAATAACTTAACGGTTTGTTTACGTTTTGTACGCCAATATTTCTGTTTGTATGTTAGTTGTCATTAATTAATTCTGTGATTTACAGATAAACAAGAGCAGAGTAGGATTTATTGTCCCATTTATTTATAACGCTCATTGGAAAAATTTGTGCATAATCTCCCTCATGTTGCATCATTTAGGTTATAATAACATGTACGTTATCAACAAATATAACGTATTTTTATATTATTTCAGTCTGAAGTGGTATGCTGTATCCAATAAGTGTACGTTATAAAATAACATGCGTGTTATTTAAAGTACGTTATGTGGAATAAAATAACGCCATACGATCCCTTGCAGTTATCCGAATAACAGCAACGTCACAGTATATTGCAATGTTATGAACAAAAGTGAGGTTAAAGTTTACTGAATTGTCAATGGAAACGAGTAGATTTTTGAAAATGAGTAATGATTTCGAGAATTTGTTGGCTGTTGGTTTATTAGTGCAACCTTTAACTGTTAATGATAACACTCTAACTGTGAAATATGCAATCAAAAGGTATGTTACTGTTATGTATATGTAGTTTGTATTTGCCGCATTATGTTTATACTATTACTAGTAACATTTGTATGATCGTAGTTGGCATTAAGTAAGTAGAAAAATATAAGAAATGTTGTATCTTCGTTATTGAATAATAAATAAGTTAATCGAGTGAATCCTCCCTTTATCTCACCAAAAGCAACCGGCGATCGCAACGCAACAGCAACGATACTCGGCGCTAGTCTAAATGGAAACAATGGTTGCGTTGCAGTTGAGTTGCCTTTCATAGGTGGAAACACGTGCATTTAAACATTAGCGCCGAGTGTCGTTGCTGTTGCGTTGCGGTCGCCGGTTGCTTTTGGTGGGAACACGGCCTAATTTTCCGTTGCGACTACTTTATTATTAGGTTTGTTCGCTGTACAATCAGAAACTATCCACAACTGAACGACGCATGCGTAATAAGAGCTGTGCGTTCGCAGTGCAACAATTCGCAGTATCAAATTGTAGTCAGTGACAGTTTGTGATTAATCCAGAAAGTTCACGGATTTCTTGTGGATTTTAAATTCGCTCATGCGCACTAAACGAGAGAGATACACTGCGCCGTGTGCTCCGCCGGCTGACATATAAATTCCAATTGCTGGACACAGATGGCAGTAGTGTCGGTTTTGGATGTGTTCGCTGAGCAAATTATCAAACTAACTTCAAACTACAATCCCTTTTTGAATCATGCGCACTGGAAAAACCGAAATAGTTTCCAATTAAGTTCTGATTCGCACAGCGAACAAAGCTATTCTCTGTGTGCGACGAAATGCGTATCAACTCTTCTATATTTTCGTTCAGTCATTTGCAGTCCCCCAGAATGCAATCCATATATTACAACTTTTCACTCAGTTTATTCTCTGCACATCTTAATTCTGTATCGCTTTGTTATTACCTCTATATTAAGAACTACTATTTCTTTGAGGTTAAATATAAAACAAACCTTTCTGTTGTGTAAGTATTATCATAGTTATTAACTATGTTTATATTATTACATACATAGAGAATTTATTCCTTTTTTTTTGTGACTGACACCACAACCCATCACGGCAATTCGTCCACGCGTGAAGTGTTTAGGGAAACTCGAGAAGTTGACAAGCCAGAACGCAGAACACCGCATTCTGTGCGAATGACGTATCCTCCTATGCTACCTGTGTGACATCAGGCAGAGCCCCTTTGCGGTGATTTTTTTTCTCTGGTGTTTCACGTGCGTAAAAAAAAACCGACATTCTGACGTTGTAATGCCCTCGCTTATCGGCTTGTTAAACGCCGGGTAATTTTACATGTGTTTCGCAGGCGAAACTGAAAGCTGGAACTGATAACAGAAGCGACCCCGGGCTTTTAGTGTATGCGTGCGTATATGCTTTTAGGATGATGTATCTGCGTGTATGCGGTATTTGGGTGCCTAACGGCGGAATGTGTTGATTGATAGCGGTGTTAGTTGTGGGTTGTGGGTGTTGTAAACATGTAAACGTTGTGCTAGACCCGATACTGATACCTATGCAAAGGTTATATAGATATAGATGTATAGGAAGCGCTGTAACACGTGCAAGTTCTTATATCTTTTAGCTCTGGTAACTTGAGATGATAAATTTTAGTTGTTAAAACACTCGATTCTGTACAAATATTTTCGATGTATGTATATATACAAACAGAAACTTTATTTTGTATTTTGAGTGAAAAAATCCATTTTTATTTGATCAAATAACTTTAGTATCAGGAAAAGAAACGCTACCAATGGCAACTAGTGACAATATTGAGTAGTGGGGTCAATCTAAAACCAACTATCCTTAGAAAGGAAAGTGGTAGTGATGTTGTGTCGTTGACAATGACATTTTGAAGAAACTATTTATACAAATTCACTTGAGAAGCGAACATAAAGATTAAAATATTACAAGAAGAAAGAAATTCCGCTTTATTAGTTATAAATATTGATTATTTTACGCCAAAAATATCCAAACGTGCGCCATCTACAGAGTCAAACTTGAGTTACCGAAAGAATAAATAAAATATAAAACTGTCAAAATTAAAGAAGCCCGAAATATTTGTTGTAATGAAATGCTGTCAAGGATATTGTTAGTAAATTAATTACAAGAGAAAGTTCTAATTCCTGCCAATTCAGTATGATATATTAAAGTTACTTTTAACGCGAACAGTCACATATAGAAGATGGTATTATGTTAGGTTATGTTGAATGTATTGTCGGTGCTGTGAAGTAAAACCCGGTTAAAATTAATAAGTGAAGTGTTTTTCTTTATTATCATCTTCCGAGGCAACACAAAGAGAGACAGAGTACGACACTTTTCTGAGAAAAGGCATTCTTTTCGTTGAACATGATAAAAACTAAAAGTTATAAAACTTTTCATTTAATGTAATCTCTTTTCTCAGTGTATGCAAAGATACTTTAGAGAAATAGCGAAATGTACGTATAATGAAATATAAATTATTTTTCTTTAATTGATAATTTCCCACTATAGTTCGTCTCAACCTTAAGATGCAGTATGGGATATAATAGCCACTGTGCATCTCTTACTATCCCTAGTTGCTGTCACTAACGCTATCTTCACTTCCGATTTATATGTTGCCACTTATTTACATATGTCGGTGTCGGCACCAATACCTATCTGTCATCTGTCTATTAGCATCAACTGTTGTCAATCGTCATCATCGTAGTTTTAAAACAGTTAAGTTCTACGTTAATTAGTTTTTCTATTTTGCGGTCATAAAAACGCAATTGTAACACGCTTTTGCGTATCGAAAAGTGCTTCATTATGATACGCCTTTTTTCATTTCTATAGGTTGGCTGTATTGAATACATTATGACAGAAAGCAAAATTGACGTTTAATGCATGTAAATTGTAAATACTTAATCAAAAATTCTATACAAATTTAGTTTACATTGTTATTGTTATGAAACGTGGATTACTGTATACATTTACACTGACGGAACAAGTATCTTAGCATGTATTTATAATGCAATTCTTCGTAACAAAGTTTTGCTGAGTTATGTTATTGGCTTAATGGTAGACTCTTGTGATTGAGAATCATCGATGATATAACTCTAGAATGACCAGATTACTTGGCCTGATAAGTTGTGCGCTACAGCCACTTTATTTTCATAGATGTTTCGATGTAACCTCAGCTACCGCAGATGACTTCCATCCACCATGACGTTTTATAGTCAGCAAATCACTGCCTGTGTCTGCTAAGTGTGTAGCACTAGAACGTCTGAAGCAATGTCCAGTATAAAGCTCTGAATGGGCAATTTTAGAAAATCAGCTATTAATTTAGGCATTTTGCCATCGTATTATTCCAATCGGGCACGATATACAATAACCATTGCGATATGTAAGGAGATCCTGAATGATTATATTTTTTGGTCGCAGGCGACATATTTTTAATTAAAGTAATCCATCTTTCATCCGTAATTGCAAAACCTCTACGATATTATTTTTTGTTTAGGTACTGTCACCAAAATAATATCACTCTTAAATTCTAAATCATGTATGACATATTTGTTAATTCATGTCGTCTACAGGCACTTGTGTAACCCATTATTAAAACATCTAAAATTAAATCATTACATAAAAATTACATTTTGCAAATAATATCGTACCTTTATTGCTAAATACAATGCGTAGAACCTTCTTCTATAATTTATTAATATCTTCAATGCATAAAATTTAGATTTCTTAGCCTCGTATCTCTCAGAGAATCGTTTTAAATAGCTTGTAATTTAATATATTTGATATGTCTGTATTTTTATAAATGGAAAAGCAAGAACGAAGCATGGAATACATAGACCATAAGGTAGAAGATTTTTATTTTTCCTTGTAATTCAATATGCAAAAAAATGTTTTCAGATATTGTGTTGACATTATTCTGTCAGCCCATAGTTCAAATTGATGTAGCATTTTTCATATACTGCTTTGATTTTTTCGTAATAAATTTATGACGGCGTTATCCGCAATTTCACGCAGTTGTGGTGGCGTACAAGATAAATTTGTCTCAGTATCACTCATTTTTACAGTTTACGAGACTATATTATGAAATATATTGTTTAAACAATTTAAATAGCCAATTTGAATTTTGAATTCGTCAAATGTCAATCGTATGTCAATGTGACCAACTTCATATAAAAATAAACTCAACATTTTTAATGAGATTTTTATTAAGTTTTCTTATCAATTTATAATGCAAAATAGAAAAAAATAGTATAAAGACTCGTTTCATAAGGCTTTTGTCGACTCGTTCATTAGAAAACTCGCCTGCGGCTCGTTTTCTAAACTGGAACTCGTGCGACAAAATCATCCTTATGAAACTCGTACTTTAATATACTATTATATATAGCACAAATCGTTCTTTTCAGAACGCTTCTCTCCTTTTCAAGCGCGCACAAGGTAATATGGGTATTTTTCGTGATTTTTTAAATCATATAACCTATACATTTAATTACAGTTTTCACTGCATTAATGGAAGGTGTAGGGAGAAAACGGTGGTATCACTGCAGAAAATTAGAAAAAATTCCAACGGCAGCATGGAGAAAAACTGATATCATAGATTGGCTCCGTGAGAAACAAATTCCAACAACTGACGATATGTTAAAAAGGGACTTGCTGTTTTACGTGTCACGAATTAAACCGCAGTATGATAAAAGCAGGATTGATGAACTTGCTAAAGAAAACGGTCATCATGTTCTGCGATTACCACCTTACCATTGCGAGTTAAATCCCATTGAAATGGTATGGGCACAAGTAAAAAACTGCATAAAAATGAACAATATCACATCTAAGGTAAAAGACATGGAGGAACTAATTCAAAGAGCGTGTAGCGCTGTAACTGTTACTAATTGGCAAAACTACATCAAACATGTAAAAAATATTGAAAAGGAAATGTGGAATAGTGGATAATTTGCAAGATGACATTGAAGAATTCATTATTCGTGTAACAGATTCATCATCCGAAGATCAAACTGATTCGGCGACCGACTAAAAAATTTAGATAAGACGTGTGTAATTACTATTCCTTTCATAAATATTATTGTATTATGTGGGCATTTGTATGATTCAGCTATTTTTGTTACAAACGTGGAAACTATAATTAATTAAAGGATTGTATCTATTTCTTTGAATTTAATAAATTGTATCATACCCCATATACAATAAATAAATGTCGAAATGTAAATTACGTTAATGAGTAATAATAAATAAAGTTATCGGCTCTTTTTACTGATTCTTAAATAAAAACAGATATATGGTTTTTTATATTTTACTGTTTTCCACAGATTCCGTTTAAAAAGAAATCGAAAAAAGTTTGCGAGATAACGATTATAATTGCTTCAATTCAGCTTCTTTCTTCAGCATATAAGCAATTGCTGCTTTATAGCTCCCTTTTCGTATCTGAGACCACATAAACATATATCATAGAGAAGATAGTAACATATACTGATATATGCATTTTAATTGTCATAACCTCAAATAATGCAACCGGAAGTAGCAATGTGCAGCTGATGCGACGATTTGGCAATCGCGAATCGAATTCCCATAAGACGTATACTGCATCTTAAGGTTGAGACGAACTTTAGTGATTTATCTTTTCTTTAAAAATTTAAAAGATGAAATGACTCTTAATAGATCTGTCAAATTGTTCATTTTTGATAATTAAAACTAAAAATTGATAAAATTAGCACTTAAAATAAATACTTCCCCTGGAGATTATATCTCAATACTTAAGAAATAATACCTCATATATAACAAACCAAGCTTGAAACTATTATTAACTAAATCGTCTACCTTCAATGCCAAACTGTCATACGCGGTCGAGTTTCTTTTTTCGTTCTGCATCATGTTTCCCCGAAAAGGATTCCTGTCCAAAAGCCGAAAAGACCGCTCCTTCTTTTAAAACAGTAAAGACACCACGACGGTAACAATTGCATTATAAATGCAAAGGTCGCCTATGTGTGTGTGTGTGGAGAAAACTGGACGAAAATGTATCTTCAGAACATGGACGAGAGACAAGGATCGACGTACACGCACACTTTAACGGCTATCAAACGGAAAGAAAGAAGTCGTTTATCACATTTCGTCCGCATCGTCGGAGCTGTTCTCTTACGCCGGACCGAAAATTTTTGAATAATGGAAGTCGACCGAACCTCTTCGCAACAGAAAGCGTATAGTAATAAAAAGAAAATTTACTACAGTTTTTTCTTTTTCGTTATGTTAGATGTTAGCTCTATCTTTTTTTTTTCTGCTGTTCATTTCGTTTCTTTATTATTGTTCTATTTTTTTTTGTGGGATTTTTTGAGCGGTGGCTCCATTCCTGCTTATATTTGGATGATGACCTTATTTCCTGAGTGGTAAATATTTTAGAAATATCAATATATTAGTTGAACAGGTATTTGTATCATGGTACTATGAGATTCAAAATGATTGTCGTAATAAAAAAAACTGTTTTCCGGAAAAAATTATCTATACTTATTACCAATTTAATGAGCGAAGTTAGCTACATACAAATTTCATACATTAAATGAATTTTCTTGACATTTAGCGACATTGGCGTGCGTGTTGTAGTATCTTTCGATTATTTATCTTATATTTTTTTTCAAATCGTTTATATTTACATCTAATATCACCAACAATAGTATTTCTGAATACTGTAAGAAAATAAGGAATTTATCTGTGGTAATTAGCTCAACAAACAGGTAAAAAATCAATATTAACATTAAGTGAAATAGTTTATTACATTTTATAATTTTATAGGCTTATCATACACTTCAGCGCAACGAGTTGTCAAAAGAAAGTTACATTTTCATCCCTATAAAGTTTCTACGATACAGGAATTATTACCATTAGATTACGATAGGCGATCGGAATATTGTCATTGGTTTAATAACAATTTAAGGGACGATGACTTGCTAAACAAATCATTTTTCTCGGATGAAGCCTGATTTTATCTAACAGACTATATCAATTTACAAAACTATCGTATCTGGTCTGCAGAAAATCCACACGAATTTCGAGAAACGCAATTGCATCCCGTAAAAGTTGGAGTTTGGTTAGCTATGTCCAGGCAACGAATAATAGGGCCAATTTTCTTCGAGGAAAACTGTAACAGCCCAACGTTACCAACAGATGTTGGAATTGTTTATTGCAGAGTTACAAGAAAATGAGCTTGAAGCAGGTTATTTTCAGCACGATAATGCTCCAGCACATACTGCTCGACAAACCGGCCAATACCTTCAACAGTTTTTTGCTGACAGGTTCGTTAGAGCACAAAGATGGCCACCAAGATCGCCTGATCTAACCCCATTAGATTACTTCATGTTCGGCTATCTAAAAAATAGGATCTATAGAAACCGCATGCATATCATAGAAGAACTGAGAGATGCAGTTTTGTCACTTAATAATTATACTAATTGTATGTTATAATTTAAAGTAATAAATGAATTTAGTTAAACACCAGTTAGTACTGAATTATAAAATCATAATTTAGTAAAGTTAAATTAATTACATTTCATTTTTACAAGCAGAAACACCAATCCATAGTCGTTTATATAATGCGAGTTCAAATACAGGTTACGTTTTCCTTATTTATGACAGATCCGTTTACTTTCTTATGTTCCAACACTGACTTAGTTCAAACCTTCATTACAAACACGCGGCATATACCTACACCCTGTTACTATCTATAGGAGCGGAATTGACAATCATTTTGAATCTCTGTGTACTTTGTTATATATATATTGTTAGGTTTAAGCGAAATAACCGTGAAAGAAGACGCCAATAGGCATCATGCTATTGTGCCATTCGCTCTTGCAAATTAAATTCTGATGTTAACGATGGTTGCAGTTTCTTTGAATTTTCGAATGAATTTATTACATACAACAGCACAACAATTAAGAAAGTACATGGATAAGAAGAACTATTGTCGTTGTGCGGAGGTTTAAACTGCATCGCTATTTATCACAATAACTGACTTAATTCATTTGATATTCACTTTTTAAAATAATGTGATTATGGTCTGAACTGCATTACCTTAGTATAAATGTTAATCTTCACATTTCACATTTATTCACATTATAGACAACTCGATATTATTTAGTCTATGTCTGAAACTGTATCCACTTGTGCAACCACGGACGTCATTGTTGACAAACCAGTGCAGGGTCGGATGTTAGAAATGAATTAGTCGAATAAAAAGGAACAGTCTTTGTATTACACAAAACGAAATAATGATAACTCTTGAACCCTAATTACAATATAAGTTGCTGTGTGTTCGTGTCCGCAATTTGAAAGTCTATTACAATGAAACCCTTCCACCGAAATCATTGCATTTTTATTAATTTATTTGAGAAAGAACCACAGAAATTGTTAGTAATAATCAACAAGTAAGCATGTGGATGTCTATTTCATGATAATATTTTCCCAAACGATGGATAAAAATGAGACACAATTTCTATTTTCTGTCTCCCTTGTAATAATGGTTGAAAAGATTCGTCAACCTTGTGTAGGAATTCATTTTTTGAACTGTTTAATAACTTTATTTTGTGATTGTAATCATAAAAGTTTTAAAAATGTCTCATAATTATAACCTCCCTCCTCCACCTCCACTCCCTCCAGACCCTATTTGTTAATTTAACTATTTACATACATTGAAGTAAAAATAAATATCGCATTACATTTGCATATAGCAGTTCTCTCTCTATATAGTATATAGCAAAAATGCGGTTAACACTTACATGTATTACATAAATTGTCGCATAGATGGCGCTTCTCCTACTTCATTCCAATAACAGAACATATTTAGCACAAATAGCAGGACAAATGGGATTATAACATATTCATCTGGCATATTTACCAGATAAGCATCTATTAGGGGCCGTGACCATCGCACACAATTTATTTGTATAAAAGATATTGTTTTAAAGAAATAGTTTGATCGCTTTAAGGCAAGCAGGAACATTAATCTTAAGTCCTCTAATCTTATCTAATCCAAATAAAGTTTCTTTATGTGAAACAATTTTTTTCAAAGATACGTATTTCTTTGCGGAAAGGAATCTTTTTTTCTCAGTATATAAGGAAATTTATGGTTTTTTTTTTGGTTACATGTAGGTTTGATATCTTTGTAGGTTCAGTCTTTCTGAGCAAAATGTCCTCATGAATCTCTGGCCGAGAAGAGTGTAAACCCTTATTTTCTTACTTTTTTGTTTGAATTTTTCTTGCGAACGGTGTTTTGGCTTGGGAATGGTTTTGTTATTTATTTTTATTATTATTTGTTTTTTACATATTCCTTAATCATCACCTCTGAATAATACATTTTAAACATATTATGTGGCTGGCAATGGCTCAGATAGCTACAACCAGGTAATTAACTAAAACAACGAAAACAACAAGTTATAACCTGTCATGAAAGTTTTAAAAAAGTTATCAACGCTCCTAACACAAATATTTAATTACATGCAATTATTATATGTGAAAAAGTTCTCAATCATTTAGGAAAAATCATTTAGTGATGCAGTTCCTCGGAATGTATGAAATTAACCACAAAAAATCCAAAATTACTTGTAATGATTTCTATTAAATTTTCGTTAAAACTATTGCTCTAATAGTACAATTCCGATCTCCCTTTCCATAATCGAACACTGACGAAACCAGGGTTATTTATTTATATTTACGACATTCGCAATAAAACTGACAATTGCATAAAAGGCGTCGTGGATTCCGCATGACAATAGCCTACGGGTAGATAATGCAGGGGGACTGTAAAAATACAACAAAAGCTGACGTTTTTATACCACTTGATAAATGGCTAGACGAAATTTGAGGACACAGTCAGACATGCACTATACCAAGAGTACGGCGTAGTAGTTTTTTTTTTTTGTTTCTTTCTCAATATTTGGTGCTTTTAAAGCAATCTGAACTTTTTATTGCAGATGATTTGTTGAATAATTTATTTCAAATTCCGGTAAATATCTATGATAAGTTCCTTCGTTGTTAATAGAAAAGGGTGTAAATCTTTTTAACCTGTCTATTCTTAAACCATTAGTTTAAAAAAACGAAAAAAAAACATATTTTTGTACAGATTAAATCGAAAGTATACAGGGTGTTAGGTAAAGATGCGGCAAAAATTCAAGGGGTTATTCCTTGGCTTATTCTAAGAATATTTTGTCCTATGATGATTTTTGAAAAACCCTTTGTTTCGAAGATACAGGGCGAACAAAATTTGCGACAACCATGCATATTCGATATTCGTTGAAATTTATTAAATAAAAGTATGGTGTATGCCAATGAGTTTATAGGCCAAGGAATAACCCCTTGAATTTTTTCCGCATGTTTACCTAATACCCTGTATAATAAATAATAATTAACACAATTAATCTCAAAAAATTACATACGTTAATAATCACTACTCATTATAATCGTGGCTTACATGTTTCGCCTTAAAGAGATCATCTTCAGAGCCATCTACAAAATTAGAATTATAAACTATATTCGTTAAACAACAGTCAGTCTTACTATACTTAAAATAACGAAAAACAACCTTAAAACTAACATTAAATATGTCATAATTATAAATTGTTGATTAACATGAATCAATAATAAACTAAAAACTTTTAAAAAGCATAATATTTAAATCTAAATTCAATTTTATTTTTTCTTAATTGAAGGAAAGTGAAAATATATCAAATCTAGGTAGCACATGTTAGAAATAATTTAAAGTTTATTATTAAATTCAGTCTATTCAATTAATTAATTCCAAAAGTTTTAAATTTTCAATAGCAATTCATTAAGCAACAACCTACAAAAGAAAACATTCTAAGGACGTAGGTTTTAACAATGATAAACATAATTACAAAAATTATCAGAATAACAAAAGTAAAGGTAAAGCGAAAAATTGTGGTGTGGTAGAAAATATATACGTATGAAGCAAATCTATCCAAAGAGAAAGTATTTAAATATAAACATAATGGTTTTATGCTAAAATCAATCTGTTCATTAATTAACATCTACATTTTGGTAGATTATATGTTTATTATAGTTTCATAAGCCTCTAATAATTTCAATTTAAATCCTTTATTATATATATATGTCATCATATCATTTTTATCTATAATTTTGTGTCCAGTGTTTAAATGGTGTTCTCTTAACTGCATTCTTCTCTTTCAAAACAGTTCTTTCAAAATTTTAACCGTTTTTACCGTAATTCACAATCGACATTTTAGTAATGAAGTGAATTGAAAGCGCCGATCTAAAAAGGTATACTTTTTCAAGCCAAATTCCGTTCACGTAACCATCACCAGAGTTATTTCACAATCGCGACACATGTATTGAAATAAATAAATATCAATGAGAGCGGATACGGCCTTGCTGAACGACGCAAGAACGTAAAGAGTTCTGCTTGTCGTCGTGTCATGATTGTATGTATGACCGTACGAGAGTCGGCAGTAAACGGATGAAAAGAGAAAAAAATGCGGACAAATAAAACTTGGAAAAAAAAGGGAAAAATGGTACATACAACCTGATGGAAGTTTTGAAACGATCTCACGTATGTATTTTTTATACGGTTTTTATATATTTTTGTTATTAAGAATTATAGGGCAATTATTTAGTTAAAGTAGGAATATACCAATTGTTATATGGAGCCCATATAGTACTTAGAATAGGTAGCCTCGTGGAGAACCTTTTTAGGTGTGGCACGGGATTGGGATGACTTGTAATAATTAAAGACCGGATTATATGCAACACCGAGAGAAAAAAAGTGTTGTATTAATTAATAAAATGGTGTATTGAACACTTTTTTCTTTTTCAATATGAGCAATGATATTTAGTGTTAATGCAATACGTAAAAAATGTTAAATTGCGTTAGTTACTGAATAATAATAAATGTTATAAGAAACAGACTACGCGTGATTCTTGAACCTGCACTTAATTTCCATTAACAAATTCTACCTGTATTGAATAATACAACAAGATTATCCCAACACAGTTATTGTTGTAGACACACGAAGTAATAATTGTCTCTATAATTTTATAATATTGGTTAGCACTATAAAATGTTGATTCAAAACTTATATTGTTTCATTTAACCTACCTGTAGTATTCATCGAATGACTATTTGCATGTAATTCAACACTTTTAGGTGGTTATACGAAAAAGATTTTCTTGTTAATGGAATCATTTTCGATTTTGCTTAAAATCACGTTACTGATCGGGCAAGTTTTTAATTTCACGATGAATCATCGATTACTGTATCATTAATGTAATAAACAGAGATACACTGTAATCAATGGATCTATCGATGAAATTAAAAATCCGCCCGCACATTCATCAATTAGTCCATTGATAGCAACGCATATTGCCTAATTACGAAGACTTACTATAGTCTATAGTAGTAGAAGGAACACATTGATATCAACGGATTGTAATCTCATTAGAAATTATCACTGTTAAAGACACATACAATGTAAATTACGTAATATTTTTCGTACTGAACTAATCAACTTCAGGTAAAGTCAACAACAAAAAACGTTTTACAATGACAATATATTCCATATATATGTATATCAAACATTTACGGCATTACATACTAAACTTATATTAGCTTAATAACATAACTAAAATATTATAAAGGTTTTATTCATACATTTGAAATGAGAGTACAATTTAACGTTTCATAATAAATCATTAATAACAACATTTAACCAAAATTCGTTAACAGCATTTACCGATTTCGTAATACTATCCACCAAATAATCATTATTTTCAACAGAATTGGTTTTTATCATATTAATCGATTTACTTAAACAATTAGAGGCAAACTGATTTATTTTACCATAAGCTGGACAACTGTTTTGCGCATGCGTAAAATTACAACGTGTACACCGACCTGTTCTAGAATTGTTCGAATCCGTTACAAACGATCTTATTTGAATTTGCCGGACACCTCTTTCCAATGATCTTCCATCCTTGTGCGGCCCTTGGGTGAAACGTGTCTTCTGTCTTACTCCTGCATCCGGCTGTCGATCGATGTGTTTTCCAGCGTAATTTCAATATTATTTAAAATTTCTCGAACTTCCTTTCTTATACAGTGTAACAGCGTCGCTGCTTGTATTTCGGCTGGTTTCCCACTGCAACCACTCGCGTAGAATATAATTCCCAATTTTTGCTAGTCGCACTTCTTTTCATCTTCTCGGGTGAGATATATTCTCCATTTGTTTTGTTCATTTCTGACACTTTTTTTATAATTTGTTGCACTTTTTCTCCTTCACTGATTTTTTTTGTTTTTGTTTATTTTTTATTTTGACTGCGCCATGTTAAATATATATACTCCGCGATGGGTTTTTATTATCTTTATTATTCAATATTAATGTTACAGAAGCTTACAAACATAGGTCTTACTGCTACCGAGGTTGGATACTGACTGACTATACGCATGTGCGATCCCTATATGTAATAGTATTAAATATACATTTCATTGATTAACACCGATAGTAAATATTTAAAGACACTTTTTTCAAATGTCAAATCGACAATTTGTGGATTAAACCAACAAGATAAAATATTGGTTACGCCTGAACACTATAATCTTGTTAAATTAGCTCTAAAGTGTGCAACAATATAAATATGTTTGTTTCAAATAGGAGCATATGATTCACTTGAATGTAACATGGTTAAATCAATGCTCATATTCGTGACACTACGAAAAAAGTTGAAATAACCATTTCATTTCTCTCAGTGAAGGTGCATATATTTTATTTTTTGCATATCTTTAATTATAGTCTATATGTAGACGTATTACACTAATTGAAATTAATTAACGCTAATTAGTGATTGCATATATTGCATATTTAGGCATTTCTATGTATATTGTTATAAAACTTGCATATATTGCATATTTAAGCTTTTTCTTATCCTCTCTATTAGTAAAAATTCCTAGTAATTCCTAATGTAAATCGACAACCGACAATTCTCAGAACGATAAATCTTTTACATTGGTTTCTCTAATACTTTTTTCCAAGAACTGCACGTGTTTAATTTCGCCTAGCAGAAGGGATGTGGTAAATACGTTTTATTATTATTAATTCCCAAATAAACTATTCATTCATTCAATATCTTTGAGCGAAACAGCATGTAATTGTGTTACATTTTTAAATACTGTGCGTAGCTACATACAATGAGTATAGCGAACAAAATTTCTTTATGGATTAAGCCATATCCTGAACTGGTAAAGGATGGCGACAAAATATTTTGTCGAGCCTGCAGTAAACTGGTAAGTTTAATTTCACTAAAAGCTTTACAATTGTTTGTAAATTCTTTAACTTTTGATATAAAATGACAATTGTTGTTGTAGGTGTCTTCTGAGAGAAAAATACTGATTGATCAACACGCTAAAACTTCATCACATATTGGAAAATGTGAAAAACTAAAGCGATCCGCATGTGTGCAGTAATCTATACGTCAATGTGTAGCATCAACTTCACGAAACTCAGAACAAGAAGAATATAATACGGATCTGCGTCACGCATTAATTTCGTCTAACATACCATTAGCAAGATTAAACAATGTTAATTTGAAATCATTTCTGCAAAAATATTGCAAACATAATATACCTGACGAAAGTGCCTTACGAAAAAAATTATGTCACATCTTGTTAGCAGCAAACAATAGCAGAAATTTAACAATTGGTAGGAAATAATTTTATTTATATCGTGGTAAATGAAAGTACGGATAAGTGTAGCCGTTATATTGCCATTTTGTTATAGGATTCTCATGAAATATTTAGGTCAATCATATTTAATTTATTGTAAGTTCATAAACAAATTTCTCAAAGAAACAGAAAATTTACTAATGTTGTCCGACGCTGCACCATACATGATAAAAGCCGCGCAAAATTTAAATTTTTTTTATAGTAACATTATTCGTACCACTTGTTTAGCTCATGGGTTCAATCGTGTAGCCGAAGACACTAGGAATCAATTCCTTTTGATTAATGATTTAATTAGCTAATTAGCAATGTCAAAAAAGTATTTTTAAAAGCACCTTTACGAATCCAATTTTATAAGGAGCGACTTCCCGGTGTAAAGTTGCCTCCTAAACCGATTATTACGAGATCGGGTACATGGTTAGAGGCTGCAATTTTTTTTTCGCCGATAATTTTGAAGGAATAAAAAATGTAATTCTTGAAATCACTACTGACTGCATTGCTCTGGAAAACTGTAAAAAGATAGTAACATCAACAGAATTGCTACAAAATCTTTTATATATTAAGTCAAATTATAGCTTTGTTTCAAGTTCCATTCGTAAACTAGAAACGCAAGGATGTCGCTCTAGAATCAGTCGAAATAGTAGACGAATTTGATATGCTATGTAAGAAGGTTAAGGTACAATAGGTATCTATATGCGATAAATTTAAAAAAGTGATAAATAAAAATGCGGGGTATTTGAAGTTGAAGAAAGTTAAGAAAATTTTGGAAGGTGAAACAGTAAACGATTTCGACTTTAATTTTAGTTTAGAATCTATTGCAAAGTTAAAAAATGCACCAATTACATCTGTGGATGTTGAAAGAAGCTTTTCTATTTCGAAATATATGTATTCTGAATTGAAGACAAAACTTTCTTTTACACAATTTTGAAAAACATTTAATTATAATTGTTTTAGAAATATGTTGTGAAAAAATTTGTGCAATAAAGTTAATGTTTGAATTTCTGCTCTTATTTATTTTATGTAAAAATTTTGCATATTGTCGCAATTTTTTTGCATATATCCCTCAGGTTTATGCATATTTTCTCAAAAATCTATGCATATATATGCGCATATATTCCAGTTGTTCTTTGCATATAATCCGGTCTCTAGTAATAATTTAGTTTTTTCATACATAAAGTGTGTTGTTACTTAGATATATATCTTTGGTTTGGAATTGGAGCTACAGTTATTACCAATAGAAACTTTTCTTTTCCCAAAACCCCCGTTCAGGACGCCATTTGCTGCCCAAATATTCCACATTAACCATACACACATCTTTTCCGAAAAAATACCGCTTGATCCTGTCCTCAAAAGCACCCGGCCTTGATTTAGTGCCATTTCACAGGAGATAATCCGTTTTCCTAGTTTTTTTTTTCTCTTCACAACGTTCCTTTTTGTGTGTCGTCGGTTTCAATACCTTGTGCTTCCCGTTCGCGCCCCAGAAAAAGGATCGCCTTTAAACGGAGTCTGATTTATACCCGGGAGCGACTTAATAAAGATATATAGGCCGTCTAATTCGTTTGTATCCGTTCAGTTCGGCCCGGCTAAATACGTACTATAAATTAGGATCCGGCGTCGCGTATTTGCTCGACCGTGCACTTTATTATTTTTCTCCGAAATCTCAACAGCTCGTAAACAACCCATCAACTATAAATGCTAAAAGGGATTAACTCGTCTCACCACAGAAATGTGTTTTTGTAAAAACTAACAGGGTATTATTATTTAGTATCAGCGATTGTTGAGTTCTGGAACCCTTTTCCTTTGAAATATCGCACACTCTAAAAAATGATGGTAAATTTACCTCACTGGTATGTGAAAAACCATATGAAATATACACTGTTGAAAATTTTAACACTTTTTTGACTAATTTAATAGTCAGGAGAGGTCCACACTCTTTTCGTGTTATTTTGTCGAGAACTATAGAAGTTTAAATTTGACGAACAAAGATAGTCAAGTATGTGCTATTGCTAAGGGGTGTATTTTGTCCAACTAACACGTGGAATTATAAAATACTTCTAGTCGCATTTTATTTGATCGACCTAGACAAATTTACTAGCTTTTAACTAAATGAATGCGATCTCCATTGGGTGTTTTAACACCATTTTCTAAACACAAGTCTTTTTCAATATGCAACTCCTATTTCTTAGTGCTATAATATCTCTCTTTAAGACGTTTTCTCAATTATAAATATGCAAAACCACTCATTCACAAGTTTTGGTTTCAACTAAACGTACCAATTTATAAAATGATTTTTTGAGAACCATTATAAATTAAGTCAATGTTTATGCTATTTGATCAAGTCTAAACTAATTGCGTAATAGATGTTCCCAATACATCTTAAGATGTTGAAATTTTTTATGCCCACTGAATTTAACGTTTAATAATACGAGGTTACACTTGCAAGTCAGTCACATTTGTGGTTGTTTTCATATGTTAATACGGAGAATCAAACACGAAAAACAGATACACGTGCAATGGAGGTGGTGCGTAAATGCAATACTGTATTAGAATTAGGTGGGTTTCTATATTTCTATCCGATGGGAAAATTCTGATTGTTGACACTGTCTGAATGTCTAGACAAATAGTCAATCCTCATATCCTGAACAAAGAATTCACACGAAAATTCTAGTAATTTCTGTTCTATAAATAGCGTAGTCAACTCGTCTGGCAAAGTTTGGAAAAATCAACACTAAAATATTGACTAGCGCAAAATAACCCAACACCGTAATATTTTAACAGTTGTAAGTAAAATTACCAAAAGAGGCGGGTAACATCAGAATTACCCACAAATTAGGTGTAATTTTGCCTGGTAAACCGACTTGATAGAAAAATACTTCAATAAATGAAGTAATTTTCCCCACTTGGGAAATTTACTTAGGAGCAAGGAAAAATAATATATTTCGTGGAATATTACCCTTATGTTGGTAAAAATACAATATGGACAATACAAGGACATGAAATTCTGATTATATTGTATATATATATAGCATCTGTTATTTGATTGGAACACAAAATGTTTTTTTTTTTAACATTGCATTACATTGTGTCGCTTGATCAAAATTAAACCCGTTACGATAATGCATTACATAGCCGTCGACTATACAACGCGCAAGCGTTTGAGGTACGCAGTTTGAATACAAGTGCGGCATCTACACTGATGACTTCAACGCATAAATGTAAATGGTGTGTTTTTCATTTTGTCTTGCAAATAAAGATTGAGGTAAGTTCATTTTACATTAATTATGTATTGAGATGATTATCATGTACTTAGCTATGACAGCACACATAAATAATAGACATACACCTGCGTATGGATATCTAATATGATATACTGGAACTTAACCTCAATAGCATTAGGCGGTGGTTGTTGCTACAAGATATGATACATTTATTTAAAGTTTTCAACGTGCAAGTGACACGCAGGAAACTACCGTATCAAACTTTTCAATTTAAACAACAGAAAGTCTTCGTTTTGAAGGAGTCAATTCTTTTTTTTCTCTTTCATTAAACATTTGGAAATATAAAACGACTAGTGTTTTGCCGTTATTGGAGGTTGTTATGTTTTCGTTGTTAAGTGATGATACAAGTAAAGTAAGGAAGAGACTATTTTGGTTTTACTCTAGGATTTAATGACAAAAGTAAAGTAGGTATTAAGCACTTATACATGCAAATGTGCAAGACCGCAGGACGGCAAATTTGAGTTCAATAGTTAATCACAACATTATTTATGTATATACTAGTATTGCGGAAATCGCCAGATATCAAAAACCGGTTAATCGATTTTTAGTAAAAATCGGTTTTTAAAATTCAAGTTTTTAAAATCGATTTTCAAAACCAGTTTCAAACTAAAAACAATACGTATTACTTTTTTAAAAGTGCTATGTATTTTAAATTCGAAAAACCTATTTAAGGCGCAATAATCTGCTTTTAAAAACCGGTTTTGATTTTGAAAACCGGTTTTACCGGTTACAATTTTTAAAGACGATTAATCACTGCATCCAAACCCCGGTTTCACATAAAGAGGCTTCGAATCGCAGCACTATTATCTACATACAATATATTTTTAAATGCTAAATTTATTAAAAATTTCAGGATAAATCTAAACTTGAAGAAATTGAGGTGAATACACCGTTGATAATATGCTTGGAAGAAGGTATTAATAAAAATTATTTATTTCATATGTTTTTACATTTATTTTTCTTTCTAGGAAATGTGAAGTCGCATTCTTTAATGGTAGAAAGACAGTTATTAGACCCAACAGATTCATTTCGTTCTGCATTACAACAAATGATGGCGGCATATTTTAATTTTTATTTGCATTACGCAAAAGAGGCTTCTAACACATTAGAAGTTCTGCAGAGGTATTTTTTTTTTTAAATATACCCTGAATAGGGCAACAAAAATAAAAAAAGCTCCAAATCCAAACTCAATTGATTAAGAATTTTTTAATGTATTTTGTAATCAAAATTTATTTTATGGTTACATTCAACTAGATCTTTGTATTATGAATACAACACAATTCTAGTAACTATGGCTTTTCTTATCGACCTTCTCCCAAAATGTTTACTCTTTAAAACATTGCTTATTGAATTTAAAAATTTTTGAAATTATTGTAAACTCTCTGTAATCCAACTAATTAATATATCTTTCAGAAATTATTAAAATTAAATCTAATATTATAAATGGTATATTTTGAATATTTAAGTGGAGAATCTGCATTAAGTTCTAAATGATATAAACATGTTAAATAACTGAAACTTAATATTCTTGATGATAAAACAACCTAATAATCAATTATTTCTAATTTCTTGTTGTTACTCTATCTATACATTAAAAAAAATGTGGTAAAATTACCCCAAAATAGATGGCAACTGGGCTACCGCCTATTTTTGGGTAAATTTACATCTATAGGGGATTTTTCACATACTGGTGGAATATTCCTTGAAGGTGTGGTAAATCTACCTGAAATTATTCCATTCCATTAGGGAATATTACTTTAGAGGTGTAAATTTACCAGGGAGAATCACCACACTTTCAAGGAATATTCCACAGGCATGTGAAAAATCCCCTATAGGTGTAAATTTACCCCAAAAATAGGCGGTAGCCCAGTTGCCATCTATGTTTGGGGTAATTTTACCACATTTTTTTTTTTAGAGTGCAGATCAAGGCTTTTTTTCGTAGATGCTTACACACCTTCACATTTAAAATCTTTTGAATCGACAAAACGCGTTCCCTTTATCGAACAACAACGTTCACAGCTCTTCGAAACTCAGACTAGATGCGTGGGAGAACCGGAGAAGGCCGAGACAAAGACGGATACATCTCGCCGCGACCTTTGACCTCTCGCACGACGTCCCAAGAATCTCCTGATGCGCCTTATGTATTGGTATATCGTACTACTACCACATTCTCTCTAAAACCCATGAGAATGCGTCAGGTATACTACAGGATTCGGAACTCGGAAAGAATCTTTTGGTATCGACCTCTGTAGACGTTTAACCACTGTATAAACACAGACACGCGCAAAGGGGAACGATATTGTGTTGCGCGCGAAGATATAATTTTAATTAGGGATCTTTTTACGAGCCTGTTATATTTGCATTCGGCGAATATCTTGATTTATAACGAGCATTTCGCGATAATAGTCGCCGAAATATAAGTTTGAATGTGGGGAAGGAAAATTATTTATGTCCCATACTAAAATATGTTAATTTCTAAAAGGGATATATGTGATGGAAAAACATTCTTGTGTACGATCCATCTGTTCTTAGAACCTCTCTGATGATATCGCTTATTTTATACATTAAATTATAAAATTACACTGAGAAAAATGAGCTAAGTAAAGTGTTTGCTTGATAAAAAATTATTTACAATAGATAAAATTTTACTTGGAACTATTCTCGTTAATTAATACCTGCAACTAAACCCAGTTTCCTGAATGCAAGTTGTTACTGTAAATAGTGCTTTTATTAACGGCTATTACACAGCGTACCTCACAAATTTGTGGTAAGTAACGTATTACTTATGACTACTGGTACTATATTTAACTACAGCACATGGTTAGTAGAAGTAACAACAATGCTGATCGCTATTAAACTCATGTATTTTCTTAAATAGGTAACAACTTGCCACAACTATGATTATTTGAGTTTTGCTGCCACCCCGTGCTTGTTTTACTATTCCTGATTGGCTAATGCTGGCTAGCGTCAAGTAAGAGTTACGGACGTGGGAAAAAGTCGTCGAAAATGGGTGGCCAAGGAGTACGGCCATTGCAGGCCAGTTGAAACGCAAATATATATTAAAAATACCGAGTGGGTTAACTCAAGACCCCATTCGTATAAAGAATCCCAGCGAAAGAAAAAGTACCGAGCCTATAAGCAATCGGATGTTTCAAGATTGTAGTTTTAAACCACCTGGTGGGATATTTGAATTCCCCATCATTGTGATGATATCTGCACCCGCTGGTGAAGTGCCGTCGCTAGTTGAGTGACAGTCCAAGTGCCACTTGCAGTTAGGGATACCCCGACGAAGTAGCCGTTTTCGAGGCTATCACCGGACATAACCGCCACATACGCCGACAGAGGATCAACTCGCCGAGACAACGCCCAGTGCAAAGAACCAACAGAAACCGTAAGTTTACCGCCTAGGTATATTAATTTTTTGTTGGTTATTAGTTGTAACTTCAAAGCCATATTTCTCTTTGTCCTTTGTTTAGATTTAAATAATTTCAATAACTAAATAACGTTTCAAGGGGGGCTCAATTACCTTATCTTTTATTACTGCTTTGTTCATTTTTTCATTATTAAGGAATATATTTTATGAGTCATTACGTTGTAAATTGTTTAAAAAAAAACTATTGTTAAAGTGAAACCAATATCTTTCATTCATATCAGGTAGTCACTGTTTTTGTACAAAATAAAACTATTACTAATAATACTGCTTTTTTTCTTAAGTAATAAGTATTATGTACCATCTTTAGCAAAATAAATGCGAATTTAATCTTCGATTATTAATGCAATCAAAGCTACAGCACGCTGAATAGTAATTAAAAATTATTTGCAAACAATTTTGAATTACGCATTGTTCGGTACGCAGTACTTATAATTGCGGTTGCATAAATAATCGAAGATTTGTGGAACTTTTTTTATACTTTATCAGTTATACATAATTTGCATTTCTTTATAAAACGGCATTAATTTTGTTCCGTATTTTTCTCCTACCACTACCTACATATAGTTTCCAAAATATGGGTAAGGTATATCGCCTTAACATTCTGTTTCATTTATAATCTTCTTTAAAACTCTCGTAAATAGAATTGAATGAGTAATTGATTATACACCATCAATCTTCAAAGTATTCCCCAATTTCACGAATCGTGTGCACACAGGCACTTCACATTCAGGCATTGGGTGATGCCTGCTTTTCTACGCTCCATAATAGCAGCAGTTATAACCGTATACATAGGAACGTGAACGCAGTTCTTCCAAACGGAAACGAAGAGGAAAATAAATAAACCAGAGCGCAAAATACGATTGTCCCTTTTCGTATAGGTGCTACAGCGACCAGAAGGGGCCCTCGTTCGCCACGATGTCCGTGCGAATATAATAAGCCCCTCTCATCCGCATATATACAGGCACCAGGCACCATCAATTTTAACGTGTGCGCTCTCGGGTTTCGACAATGGCCTTATTATTCTCGATATGTCTCGTCTCCTTTTATACTCGATGCGTCTGAACGGTCATTTGTCATTATATTATAGTGCGAATTTCACCATCATCAACCAGCGTCACCATTTCAGCCATCAGATTCCTATATCCGTAGACGTAGGAGCCTGGATTGGCGAAGGAATGAAAGGAGGAAAATTGTAATACACTGCTCAAGTAGTATATTTAGTCGCATAGATAATTAGTACTACAGATAGGTATGCTCCATATACTGTTTTGAGGCCGTAATGAGACATCTATAGGTATGTTATCAAAGCTTATTAAAAACCGCGCGCTTATTTAAACAATATACTAAAGAATGCTGCAATGCGACAATTTCTCTACTACACATAAGTATATCTGCTCATCTGCTGTACTATATGGGGAGAAAACTGCTATACGAAAATAAAATGCCATATTTATTTTTGCTTCCATATAAATATTTAGTTAAATTAATAAATACTGCGCTAGCTTCAAATAAATCTACTAATAACCAAATTATTTGTTTGATTGAATACAGGAATATTTTTAATATTCCTAAATCAAGTAATAATTTAGTAACTGTAACCAAATGCATGAAAAATGGTTGAAAACAACAAGATAGTTTTTTTTTCCGTGTATGACAGTTTTAAAACCTTCAAACACTATATACTGCTGTAAAGTTCCTTTTGGCTTATAAGTAAATCAGCGTTAACTGAAATGATTCCAATTATCTCTGAAATTTCTTTAACCTCGCGCGAAAAATATTCACTGTTGTTCATTAATGTTTGTGTATCTGAGACTTATCCACGTGCGAACATGAATAAAACTAAAATACTTGCGCGTAAAAAAGCACTCAGCTTGAATACAGCTGCTTGCATTTTACGTTAAAAGGCAAAAGTTTTAAATCAATGTACACTAGCGACACTTTCTAATTGTACGACCTACAGGGTAAAATAGAGCCCATATCTTTAACGTGGATAGTAGACGGATTTATGCAGTAACTGGCCGCTTCGAAATATGTAAACACAAATGTGCGGTCTCTCTGTCGGTTATTTTAAAAAAGCTTAGACTGGATTTATTAATGTGCGAAGTTGAATGCATCTCTTATGTATTTGTTATCTTTGCGTAGGAATAAATTTATTTGATGTTTGAAGTATTTCGAATAGCTGTAGTGTTATTAAATGGTTTTAAAAGGTATTTTCATTTTACAGTTGAACTATGACTAGGAACTAAACCAAAGGCATGTTAATTATACAATAAATAGCAATATCAATGGGTTTATTACTTGCACATAATGCAAATAATAATGAAACTATCAAAATGGATCGCATGAAGACATTTAAAGTATTTAGCTATACTGAAATCAGTAAAGCACACCTCCGTTATGAATGAAACACTTTTTTCAATATTACTGAACACATGAAAAAAGTGTTTCATTCAATCTAGTTAATGCATTAACTAGATTGCGACAGCCCCTATGCAAGATATTAAACAATATAGTAATAAGGATTATTACTACTTCCACTTTTCGTGAAGTGGGTGTTGCGCCAATTAATTTATTAAATGCAGAGAAATTTGTAGTAATTTCGTTATTGACAGAAATGCATGTTTTGTTTTCCCTGCAGCGTTACCCAAATATGCTTATATTTTTTAATCTAATTAATGTCATGATGATTCATATCATTTTTTTTAACTCGCTCCGGCTTCCTTCTTTAACATTAAATAATAAAAGAGATATGGCGAGGATGCATTCAAAACCATGATTTTTATATCAGATTATCAGATATTAGAAGGAAAAGCTCTACACTCGTCAGAAATATTTTTATTAGTTATAGTAATGGTATGTTTCCATTAATATTATAATAGCAAGATAAAATAATATTTCGATTATAAATTCCTAGTTTCAAAGATTTTACCTCAAAAGTCTCACAACATTTTTCAAAAGAAATACAAAATTTGAATTAGTGCTAAATTGAACAGTAGTGATAGCTATAAATACAAAATGCAGGTTTAAATTAGTAATTAATGATTAGTTTATATAAATATTAATTATTCATTATGTTAATATCGAAAAAAGGAGCCGGGGCGAATTAAAAATAGTTATGAAAACAATCATTGTGAATCAATTGGATTAAAAACACAACATATTTGGTAAAGCTGTAGGGATTTGTAAAGAAAACAAAACATCTGTTTGTATACAATATTATATTTAAGGTAAGTAAATGAAAAAATTCGAATTGTGCTAACCGAGGTAGGTCGGCAGGCATAAGTATGCGCCTTTGATGTATTTAATTCTCTCTATTTTATAAGATCAATGTTTTTTTCTATGTTTATTTACTGCATTCTTCCTTACATTTAAAGTAGATTTACTACAAAAAACACCGAGACCGCACATCTGTGTTTACATATTTCGAAGACGGCAGTGAATGCATAAGTCGTCTACTACCCATGCTACACATTTAGGCTCTGTTTTATGCTGTAGGTCGTACAATTAGAAAGTGTCGCTAGTGTACACATGCGTGTCCAGGCAAATAAACCAAAACGCCCGGCTTTTTTATTTAAAATACTGTTTGTAATAATTCAATAATACTTAAAAGAAACTAAAATATGTTGTTAAATATGTATATAATAATAACAATATGATATGTAATGTGTATTGTCTTACTTAAATAGAAGTTATAAAGACATTTATAAAATGTTAATCAAAACTAAGGTGCATTCCATTTAATTACGGTTACTTTTCGTCTAAAAGCATGCACTTAAGAAAAAAATAGTCTTCCGGCAAAACAGCAAGCTATTTTCAATTAAAATAAACACTTTTCTGAGAAAAGGTATACTTTTCGTTGAACATGATAAAAACCAAAAGTTATAAAACTTTTCATTTAATGCAATCTCTTTTCTCAGTGTACGTGTTAGAGAACTATCCACATATATTTTTCTTTAACTGTATATAGGTAAACAAGTTTTGGAAGCTATACAGTAGATGCAGAAAGTGACTCATCATTTTTGCCTGTAAAAATCTGAGCTAACATTCACTTCCTCCACAGAGATATTCCTCAACCATTTTTATCTATCTGTGCAGGTATATTAACTACCAAATCAATTAAGTAACATTTATCACCTTAACATCATGATCACTTGGCTTGATGTATAGGCGGAGTTTTTAAACATCCCTAGGGCTTAAAGTTCGTCAAATTTTCGCGGCAGCAACCTTCTCGAAGGTAATGACTACCTATTATACCTACCTCGCCTATAGGGCCTTGTCAGCGTAAAGAGAAAGAAGATTTACGTTTCTCGGTAACGGATTTCGGTATAATTGTCCTATGGTTCGGAGATTATGGGAGATTCTTGTTTGGGTGTCGTTAATTGTCAAAGCTAGGTCGAATATTTGAGGAATTACAATTTTTTTCCTAGGAAATATTTAAATAAGTAAGGAAAAAATTCATTCCATTTCGATTAGAAGTTTCATTGGTAAATATTCAAGAATTAGTTCTGTTGAAAATTGAGATATACACAGAGATTCAAAATGATTGTCAATTCCGCTCCTATAGATAGTAACAGGGTGTAGGTATATGCCGCGTGTTTGTAATGAAGGTTCGAACTAAGTCAGTGTTGGAACACAGAAGTAAACGGATCTGTCATAATTAAGGAAAACGTAACCTATATTTGAACTCGCATTATATAAACGACTATGGATTGGTGTTTCTGCTTGTAAAAATTAAATGTAATTAATTTAACTTTACTAAATTATGATTTTACAATTCAGTACTAACTGGTGTTTAACTAAATTTATTTATTACTTTAAATTATAACATACAATTAGTATAATTATTAAGTGACAAAACTGCATCTCTCAGTTCTTCTATGGTATGTATGCATGCGGTTTCTATAGATCCTATTTTTTAGATAGCCGAACATGAAGTAATCTTATGGGGTTAGATCAGGCGATCTTGGTGGCCATCTTTGTGCTCTACCGAACCTGTCAGCAAAAAATGTTGAAAGATATTGGCAGGTTTGTCGAACAGTATGTGCTGGAGCATTATCGTGCTGGAAATAACCTGCTTCAACCTCATTTTCTTGTAGCTCTGCAATAAACAATTCCAACATCTGTTGGTAACGTTGGGCTGTTACAGTTTCCTCAAAGAAAATTGGCCCTATTATTCGTTGCCTGGACATAGCTAACCGAACTCCAACTTTTACGGGATGCAATTGCGTTTCTCGAAATTCGTGTGGATTTTCTGCAGACCAGATCCAATAGTTTTGTAAATTGGATATAGTCTGTTAGATAAAACCAGGCTTCATCCGAGAAAAATGATTTGTTTAGCAAGTCATCGTCCCTTAAATTGTTATTAAACCAATGACAATATTCCAATCGCCTATCGTGATCTAATGGTAATAATTCCTGTACCGTAGAAATTTTATAGGGATGAAAATGTAACTTTCTTTTGACAGCTCATTGCGCTGAAGTGTATGATAAGCCTATAAAATTATAAAATGTAATAACCTATTTCACTTAATGTTAATATTAATTTTTTACCTGTTTGTTGAGCTATTACCACAGATAAATTCCCTTATTTTTTCACAGTGTTCATAAATACTATTGTTGGTGATATTAGATGTAAATATAAACGATTTGAAAAAAATTATAAGATAAATAATCGAAACATACCACAACACGCACGCCAATGTCGCTAAATGTCAAGAAAATTCATTTAATGTATGAAATTTGTATGTAGCTAACTTCCTCATTAAATTGGTAATAAGTATAGATAAATTTTTTCCGGAAAACAGTTTTTTTCTTACGACAATCATTTTGAATCACATGGTATGTAGGGAAAAGATGTAGTTTGCTTAATTATAATGTTTTACCTGCATTTAGTTACCTATATATGCTTAATTTAATTTATAATATTCCATCTCACCATCAGCCAGCGCGTAAATAAGAGATTAATTAAATAAGGAAACATTTAACTTTCATGAAATAAATGTTTATTACACCTTAGAATGAGAATGTACATATAATTCTTCTTTAATTAAGAAATATCAACTCTCATGTATATCTACAATTAAAAATAATTATCTTACTTTCCTGCAAGTACCATTGTTAGTAGAATGGTTGTGTTGAGTATAATTTTAATACTTGGTAAATTATGCTAAACATGTACACTCAGTTTATTTCGAAAACTGTTATGTTGGAAGAACAATTTATCTTTTATGATTGTCATAATCTAATTAAACTCATTTCATGTTTTTATGGGAACAGTTCTGATGCGCCGGAAAGGATTTCTTTTAACCATATTTTGCTTGAGCATTGATTATCATATATGTATATACATTAAATTGCCCTCCGTTTCGTTAAAAGAACATTTTGTTAAATCGAAACGTTAATTTGTAACGAAACTGATCTTGTAACGGAAGTGAGTATTTATTTCTACACATTGAAAAATAAGATTTTTTGATTTAGAACCGAACGAACAAAATTGCGACAATTCATACAGGTATAAACTTTATTACTAGTACAAATGGTTATAATAGAATAATGATAGACTTTTAGTTGGAGTATCTTTTTTAGCACTTTAACGACCACGGTAATGTGATAAAATGTCAAAAATGTCTAAATGGTAATGTGGTGGACAAGATCAAGTAGAAAGTTCATTTCTCTTATTATTTTTCTCTTAATTAACTACAATTTTAAAATCAGAATGTGAAGAACGAAAAAAAAAAAACAATTAAATAGAAAATTTTATTATGTGAAATTTACGGTGTGTAATCACCAGGCTTCATGTAAACTTTGGTTTCTACAACGATTGCTTAGATGGCGCTCATTCGCAAATAGTATCTACAATTGTTAATGACTTCAGATGGTGTATTTTACACGTTATATAGTTCGTATTGTATGATTCGGACTGATCAATAGCAATGACGCTTAAATGCTGATTGTTTGTCGTTATCAAGCTGATACATTAATCGATCCGATCATCTGGGCCGTGAGGATAAAGTGGAAATTCTGAACTGATCTTTTCATTCCTTCCGGATCAAGAGGTTAGGGTAGGTTTTCTGGCATCAGGTCCGTATAATTCGGCCTCGTGGATTCCCAATCACTCGTGGGATTTCGTCCAAGATACACAATCGGGATTCGGTAAGAGATAATAGGTTTGGATTTTATGTGTACATACTTGACAAACTATCTTTACTTTTAGAATACACCTCGGACGTAAGTGAGGTTAGATTATGATATCGATAGAAACTCAACGCGTATCGACTCTTCGGCGTTCTATCAGCGTCTGTTCTTCTGCTGTTATCAAGAACTCCAATTAGGAGAAAGTGACGCTTTCATCCTATTGGTTAAAAGTCAATTTTGGTCTGATAACAAAAACAAATCGAGATTTTTAGAAATTTTGGCCGAGTTTCCTTGAAATTCTCTTTTTGAATTACAAATGCGTTGTCAAAAACGTGTTTCTGTGTTGTAATGGTGTGTAAATTGATTATGGGCTAATTTAATTGATATATTGAATCAGTACAATATATATCTTTGTGTTTCCGATTGATTATTTTTGTTATTGAGAATTGATTTTTGATTTTCAATGTGACATACTATGAGATTCGAAGAGATTGTCAATTCCGTTCCTATAGATAGTAACAGGGTGTAGGTATATGCCGCGTGTTTGTAATGAAGGTTTGAACTAAGTCAGTGTTGGAACATAAGAAAGTAAACGGATCTGTCATAAATAAGGAAAACGTAACCTATATTTGAACTCGCATTATATAAACGACTATGGATTGGTGTTTCTGCTTGTAAAAATGAAATGTAATTAATTTAACTTTACTAAATTATGATTTTATAATTCAGTACTAACTGGTGTTTAACTAAATTTATTTATTACTTTAAATTATAACATACAATTAGTATAATTATTAAGTGACAAAACTGCATCTCTCAGTCTTCTATGGTATGCATGCGGTTTCTATAGATCCTACTTTTTAAATAGCCAAACATGACGTAATTTAATGGGGTTAGAACAGGCGATCTTGGTGGCCATCTTTGTACTCTAACGACCCTGTCAGCAAAAAACTGTTGAAGATATTAGCAGGTTTGTCGAGCAGTATGTGCTGGAGCATTATCGTGCTGAAAATAACCTGCTTCAAGCTCATTTTCTTGTAACTCTGCAATAAACAATTCCAACATCTGTTGGTAACGTTGGGCTGTTACAGTTTCCTCGAAGAAAATTGGCCCTATTATTCGTTGCCTGGACATAGTTAACCAAACTCCAACTTTTACGGGATGCAATTGCGTTTCTCGAAATTCGTGTGGATTTCTGCAGACCAGATACAATAGTTTTGTAAATTGATATAGTCTGTTAGATAAAACCAGGCTTCATCCGAGAAAAATGATTTGTTTAGCAAGTCATCGTCCCTTAAATTGTTATTAAACCAATGACATATTCCAATCGCCTATGTGATCTAATGGTATATTCCTGTACGTAGAACTTTATAGGATGAAAATGTAACTTCCTTTTGACAGCTCATTGCGCTGAAGTGTATGATAAGCCTATAAAATTATAAAATGTAATAAACTATTTCACTTAATGTTAATATTGTTTTTTTACTTATTCGTTAAGCTATTACCACAGATAAATTCCCTTATTTCCTTACAGTATTCAGAAATACTATTGTTGGTGATATTAGATGTAAATATAAACGATTTTGAAAAATTATAAGATAAATAATCGAAAAGATACTGACAACCACGCATCGCGATGTCGCTAAATGTCAAGAAAAGTTGATTTAATGTATGAATCTTTGGTATGTAGCTAACTTCGCTCATTAAATTGGTAATAAGTATAGATAAATTTTTCCGGAAAACAGTTTTTCTTACGACAATCATTTTGAATCACACGATATATCATTATACGTATACTTTTTTTCGGAAAATGGGTACTTAGGTTATTTTTATGCATAACGCCCATTGTCTTGAAGCTTAATACATAAGAAAAGTCACAGTACAGTGATCACGGTCATGGTTAAATAGTCACTAATCCTAACTCGATCTGATTTATTACTACTTCTACTTAATAAACTATAAAGACAAGAAATAAGGGTCCTAGATCTGAATTCATTAAAATATGTTTGCTTTTGTTTTTATGTATTTCCATACCCTCATAACAATTTAATTGCACATAGTTGCTTACGTTCTTAACTAACTTTACATGTCAAACAATTAAGTTTAATAATTTAGTTAACGTGAAATCCAAAACAAAAAGAGGGTTGTTGAACCCCGTTTAATATAAACGTTTGGCATTAGTTTTTTTTATTTCACCAAAAAATTTCACTCAGGCACAGCTTTAATCGAATTTTAACAACGACAGACAACAAGGTTTAACTACCAGGACACACACAATCTCGATATAGCAGATAAACGGAATGTTGTCTATATGCGCTCGCTAGAAGCAATCGGACAGGTAAAAATACGATTTTCCACACCGAAATCCGATACCTCCAGCTACCAGAAATGCAGCAGCTCAGCGACACGCAAACCGGCACACAGTTCGTCCGTCCACCTTGATAAAGAGATCGTTTCAACGCCAGCCCCGATCCCACTAGAGATCTAACATCTCTTACTTCGTCGAGTAATCGATACGACGAGTCTTGTGTCCCCCGGAGACCTATTTCACATGTTTACCGTGTATTCGTGCCTTCGTGAGAGCACCTATATACAACGAGTGGATGGTGTGCTGGAAGACGTAAAGACGTAAACTTGGCGCAGATTGCGTACCTACAACATTTTACCCCCTTATCGAGACCTGACACGCGCATTGACAGCTGTCAAAATGCGAACGGCGTGAATTTTGACGCCGACATGCTTCGTGAATGTTCGCCCGCGGATGCGTGATGGGCCTTTCTAAAGAATGCTGGACGGAATTTACATGCTCATGCAGTGATTCGTATTGTTGAGATGATTA
This sequence comes from Protaetia brevitarsis, assembly GCA_004143645.1. Lineage (NCBI taxonomy): Eukaryota > Metazoa > Arthropoda > Insecta > Coleoptera > Scarabaeidae > Protaetia > Protaetia brevitarsis. Next base: position 173,995 of record RXPK01000714.1, read on the forward strand.
TGTTCGAGGAGGTAAATGCATTTCTATGTTTCTATAGAGAATGGGTTACAACTACTTATTTTCTATCCTCCTATACCTTGTTGTTATTATTAAAAGCTTTATTTGAAGATATCTGATTATGTCACTGTGAAAATTCATTACCTAAGTTTCTTTAGTATTTAATGAAAACTTCATTATCTGTATTAAAGGATCATTTATATACAGAGTGTTTCACTGCGAGAGAATTCCTCTATATTTAGGGTGTATCAAATAAAAAAGTAAATTTTGCTTGGGTGTTAACTACACGACATATAAAGCACAAACCCACCGAAACCGGATTTCATCATTAAAGAATAAAAAGAAGTAAAATTTAGATCTAAAAATTCTTTAGTCCGGGCCTGATGCAAGGAAACGTCATGTTAAGCACCCGCTAAACGCGGTATTATGTATAAATATATTGTACTCATTTAGTATTATTCTTAATGGTATGCCGTAAGTTCATTTAACGTCATCCTGAATAAATAAAGGCCCTTGTAAAAATAGCAAAACTGAGGCATTTTAAATTTCTTCTTTTTATAAAATAAACATTCCTTATTTGTTAAGAGCATTCTACGTAAGTCTACAAAGTATTATTTTTATATCCTGATAAGACGTTCGAGTTTCACCGGAATATGCGACTTAAGTAGTTACAAAAAAACGTAAATATTTTTCTTTCGCTTTGTCGAATCGAGAGTTAGTTGTTAATAAACGGTACCACATGGATCTGAGTTATTTCTTTTGGATTTATTTAATCATATAACGCAAAATGAATTGAATCGAATTACACAGAAATAAATGTAGATACAGAAAATTTGCAAACACGCCTTTTTACTATGATGTCGCGCGAAAATGAATCTATACATTCCCGCGCTTTTGCCGGTGCACGCAGCTTCGATTTTCTTTATATGAAATCATGATGGTCTTGAAAAGGATCGTTTTTTTCGAGACGGGAAAAATTTAAATAAAATGTTCGAAGTGGCTTGCACTCCAAGCGGCGATCCACACAAAACTAACAGCGGTAATGGCTGAATGAAAGTGGTATGTGGGGGTATACTCGGGACAGCATTTACGTTAGGCACAGGTGCGGCTCTAGCCCACGGCATTTATAAAATATTTTTTTTCTCGTTAATGCTTACAGATAGACCCCCTGTGCATTAAGACTTTTTGATCGTATATGATTACAGCTGCTACATATTATTATATTTACCTCTATATCTGATACACCCTGTATAGGTATAGGAAACTTAATAACAAATCACCCTTATTTTTAACGTTAAATAATCATAAGGTAGAAAAAATAGGTATTCCATTTGAAACTTTTGACTTTTCTGCATTTTTCGGAACTGATATTTTAACAACGTTCAGGCACCCCCTGTATGAGATATAATAATTTTTATACGCCATTTTGACGCATTTACCTTCGCTCCATAAGTATGCCAAATGGACTGTAGAAAACAAATGTCACTTTTCTGCAAAGAATCGAAATATCTCGAAAACAAATGAATTTAGGTATAGCAATCCTTACATAAATTTTAACTAGAATTTTAAGGGCGATTCAAAAATATACAAGGTGTTGCATTTAAAATAAGAAAATTAATGTCACAAAGTGCTAAAGACTTGTACATATTTTGCTAGACAAGGCCAAATCCAGTATATTCTAATTTTTTTTCTGGTGAACAGTTTTCCATATATACAGGGTGATTCTCAATATATGCGACAAACTTTAAGCGCTGATTCCTAGGGTTATTTTGATCATAAAAGTTCATAAGAACATATGTCCAAAATCGCTTAGTTCTATAAAGTTGCACAATGTTTAATAGTAAGTTAACATAATTAATGTTTTTATTATAAATTAACAAAATAATTAGTAAAACAAAATTAACTTATACTAACTGTTGAAAATGACCGCCTCCAACTGCAATACAAGCTTCTATCCTCCGTCGTATTGACTGGCGAGTCCGTTCTAAAATACCAGGGGTATTTCGAATTGTTTGAAAAGCTGCGATAATACGATTTCTCAGTTCATCGATATTTTCAATGGGAGTCGTATAAACTAATGATTTCAGGTGACCCCAGAGAAAAAAGTCCAAATAATTTAAGTCTTGAGACCGAGGAGGCCACGGTTGTGGACCTCCCCGTCCTATCCACCGATCTGGATACGTATTGTCCAAAAACTGCGAGCAACTAAACTAAAATGCGTCATGCATAAAATATATTTGTAATCTTAATTACAACTTCTTCCAGCAGTAGTGGTAGCTCCTCTTCAAGAAAATTGTGGTATACCTCGCCATTTAACCGCATCGGTAAAAAATGTGGACCTATCAAGTGATCTCCAACAATTCCGGCCCACACATTGACAGAGAATTGATGTTGATGACGGGCATTCACTAGTTCGTGCGGATTTTCTTGGCCATATGTGATTATTATGAAAATTAATAATCGCGTTTCTAGAGAAAGTAGCCTCGTCGGTGAAGAATATTTGAGCCAAATAGTCAGGATTTTGTGCGATTTTGCGTTGCATCCATTGACAAAAAGCCACTCTTTGCGGAAAATCTGCCGGCAAAAGTGTCTGCACCCGTTGAATGTGATATAGATACAATACTTGATCTTTCAATATTCTCCAAACTGTGGCCTGACTAATGTTTAAAGCAAACGCAATTTTTCTGGTGCTAGTAGTAGGATGTTCCTCAATTTCATTTAGTACTATTTCTTCAACTTGTGGAATTTTCACTGTAGATGCGTGCCCGTTGTCAGTCGTCCGTTTTTTTTTAAATTTCTCGTTTCACTAAGACGTTGGTGAAGACGGGCAAATATTGAATGATGCGGGATGATACGGTTCGGGTATCGTTCTTCATAAAGACGTCTAGCAGTACGCGAATTTCCATTGGCAAGACCGTAAACGAAATGCATATCACACATCTCAGCATTCGTGTAATTCATTTTAGAAAACAGAAACTGGCAATAAACTGAATGAATACTCTGACAACTATTGACAATAAACAATTCCCTCTCAACACAATAGTTTTTGAAGAACCAACTGTGATATTATATCGTGTTAGTCATAGTTGATATTTATATTAAACATTCAATAACTTTAAAACCAAACCGTTTTGGACATATACTCATATGAACTTTTATGATCAAAATAACCTCAGGAATCAGCTCTTAAAGTTTGTCGCATATATTGAGAATCACCCTGTAGATCGCTAGTATAGATATGGAGGATAAATGAATAAAAAAACAATAATCGAGACTACGTAGAGAAACAAAAGAAAAAAGGCGTTAATCTAAAAATGGTTTCCATCATCTGCGTTTGCGACGGACACTCGCAAAACAAAAATGAATCGCCTCGACGAATCCGATAAACGCGAACAAAAGAATATCTCGTTCTTTTAACCTAAAAAGCAAAACAAAAAACAACGACCCAAAAAAAAAGAAAAAGAGAATCGCAAGCATCAGAATGAGGGAAAAAAAGGAGAACCGGAAATCGATTCGTTGCTTCGCTTTTGTTTTTACGCCTGTCTCTGCGCGCGTTTGTAGCGGATATCTCGAACAGCTGACGGTCGAAATGTAAATGTGAAATCGTCCGTCTTTATTTATTTCCAACCGTCTCCATGTTATGTGTGTATGTATGCACGGGTCACGTCCAGATTTCTCAAATTGATTTTCTGCCTTGCCTTTTTAATAATACTCGTTGATTTATCTTGGCACGGACAAATGACTGCCAATCAGTCAAACGGCGGAGAAGATTATTATTATTAAAAGGTGAGGTCTGTTTGTTCTATACGTTCTGCGATGGTTATTCTTGGTCCCCTTTCATTCTGGTGTAATATATATTCGTGTTACACACGATGGATGCATGGGGCGAGATGGTTCGTGATTTCCGTTTGAAAATACGAATAGTAAAACTGATGTTTCGTTAATGAAAAGTTTCTTATCAATCGCAGAAATTGACAGTTAGACACGAAATAAAAATAAGTATGAAATGTGGTAATGAAACTTTGATCTGTTGAAAGAATTCATATACATATTCATATGTGTTTTACTGATGGGAGGAAATTCTTTATAACTCGTAGACTTCGCTGCAATTTAAGCTTCTATCCTCTATTACATTGATTGGTGACTACACTGAGAAAAGAGATTGCATTAAATGAAAAGTTTTATAACTTTTGGTTTTTATCATGTTCAACGAAAAGAATACCTTTTCCCAGAAAAGTGTTTATTTTAATTGAAAGTAGCGTGCTGTTTTGCCGGAAGACTATTTTCTTCTTAAGTACATGCTTTTCGACGAAAAGTAACCGTAATTAAATGGAATGCACCTTAGTTTTGATTCATATTTTATAATGTCTTTATAACTTTTGTTTAAGTAAGACAATACACATTACATATTATATTGTTATTATTATGTACATATCTAACAACATACTTTAAGTATTATTGAATTATAAACAGTAGTTTAAATAAAAAAAAGCAAACGTGTTGGTTTATTTGCATGAACACCCATGTATACATTGATTTAAAACTTTTGCCTTTTAACGGAAAATGTAAGCACCTGTATTTAAGCTGTGTTTTTTTACGCGGAAGTATTTTAGTTTTATTCATGTTCCCACGTGCATAAGTCTCAGACACACAAACAATAATGAACAAAAGTGAATATTTTTCGCGCGAGATTAAAGAAATTTCAGTGATAATTGGAATCTTTTCAGTTAATGCTAATTTACTTATAAGCCAAAAGGAACTTTACAGCAGTATATAGTGTTTGAAGGTTTTAAAACTGTTATACACGGGGAAAACGATCTTGTTGTTTTCAACCATTTTTCATGCATTTGGTTACTAAATTATTATTTGATTTAGGAATATTAAAAATATTCCTGTATTCAATCAAACAAATAATTTGGTTTGTGGAATTATTTGAAGCTAGCGCAGTATTTATTAATTTAACTAAATATTTACATGGAAATAAAAATAAATATCGCATTTTATTTTCGTATAGCAGTTTTCTCTCCATATAGTACAGCAGATGAGCAGATATACTTATGTGTAGTAGAGAAATTGTCGTATAGATGGCGCATCTCCTATTCCATTCCAGTAATAGATAATATTTCGCACAAAATAAGCTGGAAACTACGATCGAAACATACTAATCTGATATATTTACTAAAACAACATCTGATAGGAGTCATCGCCATTAAAAGGACGATTTCTTTAACGGCACACTAGAGTGCTAAGGATGGTCACTGCGACCAACTCTCCAATATTACTAGAATTTACAACATTCTAACGGCAAATCCCTCCTTAGTGCATGGGCTTTTTGGAGATAATTAATTTTCATTTCGATTGAAAATGATCACGGCATTTTGTTGTGTTTACGCTTAAGTCTAAAACGAATAAATGTTATAAGAAAAGGAAAAACCTCTTGAATCAAAATGCTTACAGTTTTTTGCCAATCTGCATAGTTTTCAAGTTCAAAATAAATAGGACCTGAATCGACTATCGATATCTTTCACTTAAAAGAATAAACTGTTTCAACGAAAAATATATTATTTCCGAAGAAATGCGCAAATTTAAAATTATATTCCTTTTCGAGGAAACAGCAAATCATGTTAGCCATATATAAAACGCAAAAGCTTTTGGTTTAATTCAATTCCTTTTAAATGAAAAGGATATTTCTCAGTGTAAAAACCGAATTCATTCAACATGTTTGCCGCATTTTTGAGACAGTTTTTTGCGTCGTATAGTACATACATCGGATTCCCTTTAAAAAGATACAGTAGTTGAAGTAGACGTATATGCATGGATAGTACACAATAATATTGTACTAACTAGTACACGATTTTACGCTTAAGCGAGTCAAGAAGGCCACTTGAAACACCCCCAGACAACAACACTCGACTATCGGCCGCATTGTACCAAGTATAAACCGCAAAGCTGAACAGCCTTCTATAACTCCCGAGCACCCAAAACGCAATATTCTTTTTCCCCCGTACGTTCTGAAAGGAACGTTTATTTCCGCTAAAGAACGTTCGCATAATAAAGGGCATTATGCGCTCGCAGATTTCCCTCTCGTTATTAAACAAAATACCGCAACTCTCGTCGGCACTCGAAAAAGTACGATTCGCCACTACAGCACGAGTAAGTAAGTACAGAAGATACCAAATATTTACCTGACTACCGACGGAAACCAACAACGAAAGAGGGACTGTATATAGCGAGAGCCAGAGTGGAGAAAAATGTGCGGTGGTTGTAGTGGATTATCCCAGACTTAACTCACTTACCGTTTTACGGAATATTATTCTTGGTATTCCGGGTTCTTGTCTGACGGGTGAATTTCTGTGTTGCCGTTTTCGCCTGAAGTCTTTGTGTGCGGACGCGATTGTGTGTTTGTTATTATCGGTGTGTTTGTGTGTGCGTGAGGGTGTATTTACATTCGTATAAGGGGGAGAATAGAGAAAACCGTTTTTAAGTTGCTTTTAAAGCAATCCGATGCGGAATCTCTTGACCGCTTTGTGCATACGAGAATAAATAGCACTTAAAAACATATTTTAAATGAATTTGGCAACGCGTAAATATGGTTTATGTCAATATTATTACGGCTATTTATGGTATTTGTTGTATTCGCAGAATAAAACGAGTTACGTAGTACGCAGTTTGTTGGCACAAATTGTTTTATTGATAAAAAAGGTGAAAGTAAAATTATTAAATTGTTATACACGACAATACAAAACGGTTACACACTAGAAACTTACATTACAACATTGAACAATTTGACATTACATTGACATGAACATCGTACATATGTAGTTTTGATTATTCTCAACAGTATTCATATAATGAGAAGATTAGTTATTTTATTTCTTATTATATATCGGGCTCTCTTTTTTTTCTGTTACATATACAATTTCCCTATGTGTAACGTTATCAAACAAATTGTCAATGCATTGTTAACTGGCGAGTAGGCAACTAGATATACCTCCATCTAAACCAGTTATACCTAATGTTGTATCATTTACGTTATCAACAAATACAACGTATTTACATTATTTCTGTCTGAAGTGATATGCTGTATCCGATAAGTGTACGTTATAAAATAACATGCGTGTTATTTACAGTACGTTATGTGGAATAAAATAACGCCATACGATCCCTTGCAGTTATACGAATAACAGCAACGTTATGAACAAAAGTGAGGTTAAAGTTTACTGAATTGTCAATGGTGGAAACGAGTTGATTTTTGAAAATGAGTAATGATTTAAGAATTTGTTGGCTGTTGGTTTATTAGAGCAACTTTTAACTGTTAATGATAACACTAACTGTAAAATAGGCAATCAAAAGGTACATTATATAAAAAGATTATTTGTGTTTTTGTAGGAATAATTCTGTAATTGAAATAGACTTGGATCTGACTTGCAAAATCATTTGAACTACTTCTTGATATTTTCATAAAATTATTTATTGGTAGATTGCTAGAATACGTTGCTCACATAATAAATAAAACTATTCATACAGCAATAAAGACAAACACTAATAGCACTTAAAAGTAGAATATCTGTTCAAACATGGAAATACTATATTTTCAAAGTATATTGGTTAAGGATTTAACTATTTTTATGCACACAGTGGTTACCAGAAGTGTGTGGGACAAAATTTTTAGGTGGTGGTAGAACAATCTGTTATACATCTATTATAACAAGCCGAATAATTCCGGAAGTAAATAATGTCTAATAAATATAAGGCACTTGCAAGTTAAATTACTAAAAATTCAAGAAGAAAGCATTATTAATCAAAGATATGGAACTTCACATAAAAGTACTCGCAACATCTGTCATAAGTATATAGATTTATATTATTCTACAAACTTGTTTTTAATAAACACAAAAAAACACACAAAGATTTTTTATTTATATTTTGACTATGTAGGGATACTAACATTTAAAAGGGAGGTGACGTATATGATAGCCTTGTATATACCCCAAGATGTAAGGTGTTTAATACTTTCACTGATATACAAATTTGCTCAATGTTTCCTGTTCCTTGGTAGCACTTTTCTGCTGTTCCAATCCAAGCTTGTCTTCTCCAAGCACTAACCCATCACGTTGTTTCACTTTAACTTTAACATGATCTCCCTCTTATTCTCTTCCTCTGTGGCTATGTTTGCCTCTGCTCCTTCAGTCGAAATAAGTGTCCAAACCACGTTAGTTGTTTCTCTATACTGCTTTGGATCGGTTTTAAATCTGTTCTTACTACCTCGTTTCGAACTGTGTCTCTCTTTTTGTTGCATCGGAAGATGATAATAAAGAAAAACACTTCACTTATTAATTTTAACCGGGCTTTACTTCACAGCACCGACCATACATTCAACATAACCTAACACACATCTTCTATATGTGACTGTCCGCGTTAAAAGTAACGTTAATTTATCATACTGCATTGGCAGGGATTAGAACTTTCTCTTGTAATTAATTTATTAATAATATCCTTGACAGCGTTTCATTACAACAAATATTTCGGGTTTCTTTAGTTTTGGCATTTTAATATTTTATTTATTCCTTGGGTAACTGAAGTTTGACCCTGTAGATGGCGCTCGTTTGGATATTTTTGGCGTGAAATAATCAATATTTATAAGTAATAAAGCGGTATTTCATTCTTCTTTTAATATTTTAATCTTTATGTTCGTTTATCAAATGAATTTGTATAAATAGTTTCTTCAAAATGTCATTGTCAACGACACAACACCACTACCATACTAACCGCTACGCTTGCGCCCCAATTATTCTTTCTAATTGACAGAATCACGCATAAAGCTGTCTCCATTGTTAGACGCTTCCCATCTCTATACTTTTTTCCTCTAATAACATTTTAATTTTAACACGTACAGTGATACAACATATGGAAATTCATTGCAACCGTTATGATAACGCTTGCATGTTATACGTTTTGTTATTTTTAACGTTTTACGTTATTTATAACGTAAATGATACAGCATAATTATTTTTATTATTTTGTTTTAATATTCCGGAATTTCTCTTGCAATAGACGTCAAAATCGTGCATAATAATCGACTAATATGCTCAAAAGACTCTGATAGTATAGGATTCATGTGTATTCTTTTATGATTTTCTGTCTGAATTGATTTGTTTAGAAGATCATTATTGAAAATCTCCAACATTTTATCCTAATATATCTTCAATAATTATAACTTTATCGCCTACAATTTCTACTATCGCAAAATGTTCGCAAAATGTGTGCGCTTTGATTGTGTTGAGAGGGGTGATATTCCCCTACGGAGAATTGTAATTTGTGTTGCCTACGTGTTATAGAACTCACCACATATATGTTTCTTTAACTGTACCTAGCAAACATAATACGCATATACTTATTGCCTCTGTTCTTTTTCATTTTTGTTTTCACAATTCTTCTAGTCTATATAGTGTTTCTCGGTGCGTCCGTAAATAACGTAAAATATTCAGAGTCAATCACTCAACCAGTCAGTCAGTCAGTCGACTCTGGTTGTGTGAGTTGATCAAGCAAACGCTGGGCAGATGTCGAAACTCGAGGCCATCGAGATAGGCCAGTCCGATGCCGCTAGACGTCTGATTGTAAAAATATTTGTTTAGCTTCGGATTACCGGTTCGATTTGTTACTATTGCAGTGACAAGTGAGTGACTCGTATAAACATCGCAGGAACAATATATACAGTACATGTGTATACACAATATAAAACATATAAATATATACATAAATGCATCCATAAAGAATGGCTATAAATCTACACAATATGTAGATAAGATGGATACATAATATAAGTATGCTGTTTGCTTATTTAACAATTATTTCAGTAGCTTTGGAAATACTTGAAAAGTAAACTAATACATAGCTGTATAATTGTCGAACGATCTTTATTTCCTTTTTTATACAGGTGAGTTTTTTATCTTGAGACAACAGAATCTCTCTAAAACACTGCATCAAATCAAAAAAAGGTCTTAATAAAATTTGTTATAATGTAGGGGAACCCCATTTTGTATTACAGATTCTACGCCATCAATGTAGTTTTTGTTTGAAACTTTTTTTCGATTCGTAATAGATTGCGCTGTAATCGCAAAAAACATTAGTGTGAACGTCTAGAAAAAAAAATACACAAAATAGAGAAGCAAGCAAACATGATTTTGTGTTTTTTTTATTTTAACATTAAATAACATTTCAAAAAGCCATAACCATGCGTCATAGCATGATAGCTACTGGTGGTGGTCCACCAGAGAAGAAACTGCAGCTTGACCCAGTGTTGGAAATGGTGGAGAATGCTGCACCGCATATGGAAGATAGCTTTGTGTGTTTTTTTGGGGCAGCACTGCACTATTTGAAAAGGTAATTTTTCTATATGACTTTTGCACGTAGGTTGTTGAATGAAAACCACACTGGTAGAGAACAATTTCCAATTTATTTTATTCTTTTTTTGTCGCACTATTAAAGAGTTACAAGCTCATCAATCGGAGAACAAGTGATGCTTCCCTTACGTTTGTGTCTTTTTCATAAAACGACCTTATTTTCTGCAGGCAACTTCGTTTTTACGGATATTATGTTACTTTTCCAAGAACTGCATGTGATAACACATGCATCAGCTTTAGTATTTTCTTTGGTGTAGTGGAAACACAGATAAGGTTGCTTTACAATTACATCGTAGTATATTATGTGGAGTTTATTAAAAGTTAAACAACTTAAATTAACAGGGTAATTGTAAAGTAATAAAGAGAGAATACAATAATACATAACATAACATATGTACCTGTAATTAATATAGTCACCTTTAAAATTTATATTATTCTACAAAAAATACAGCCAAGCCAAAAAGCGTTTTGGAGGAGATAGCCGAAGACATCTGTGATAAGCTGCCAATCAGTGGTATGTACTGCTTTCATATCTAACAAGAAGAAAATTAATGAGTAAGTTATTTTCAGGCAATAGCGTTTCTTTCCCAATCACCTTGCCAATGATTGTAGGTATTACGGTCAAATATAACGTCATGATTTGAACCTGGATGTCGAACAACTATATCTAATATACCTTTCCCTGCTTGGCCCTGAAACTACCTACAAGATATCAAACTTACATGTCTGTTTGTTTTAAATATAGCATTTATATAGTATAATATCTGATGTTTAATATATGCATTTACTTATATTTTTTTTTAACATATCTGTACATTTAAAGAAAAGAAACCCTTTCTATTACGGAACACTTCCCCATTATCACCACCTGGATTTGTTATTTTTATATACGTCCAATGTATACAACCCAAAACAGTATTGGAACAAAACGCTTGTACTGTATGTGGGAATTTCCAAATATTCTGCGATTGATATTGAGACTTTGTTAATGATAAAACTTATTGTCGATTGACTAATACCATGTAAATCACCAGATACAACCTGTATTGCGTTTAGGTTATAAAGAATACTTCGGACTTTCGGACACTGGTTTTATTTGTATTTGTTTCAGTTAGTAATATTACATGTTACGTTTTAACCTAGACGAAAAACAAAAAAAACTGCACATGTACTGCCAACTTTGATCATTTCAGAAGTCAAATGTCACCAACAACCTGAAAATTAGAAGTTGCATAAAAAAACGTAAGCAAATTAATAACTGCAAAATAAGCCACGGTTTTTAAATTTTTGAAGTCTTTCAAGAATAAAGTTGGGTTAAGTTTCATGTCAACAAACTAGTAAATAGGTGTGTATCATGTCAAACAGCTGCTCAAGCCCGCCAAACGCCGCCTCAGGGCCAAGATCTCATTCCTGCCTATTTGAGCAGCAATCTAAGCTTGAGATTGGTTTATAAAACGCTAACGAGTCGGCTAACGAACGGCTAACGACGCAATATCTCAAGCACGAACTATAAATATAGGCATTAGAGATATTCCGTTGTCTCAAGATAAAAAAACTCACCCAGTATGAAGGTTTAACCATTGCTATTTTGTGCATCATTGGGAAATTTTCCAGTTCTAAAAGATAAGTTAATACCTCATACACACAAAACTTTACATTCACAAAAGCTACTGTACATTAATACATACTCCAGATCTCAACTTTTTACT